>LSSL01000675.1:0-11243 GCA_001953115.1 Smittium mucronatum | reverse complement strand
TATTATCCTAACTACAATAATCTCCTCTGCCGAACTATCAGCTGCGTACCTATGGGAAAGAGGTGCAATCTAACAACCGAAAGACCCCACCCCCCCTGGCATTTCTTCAAATAGGTGTAAGACTGAGACTTCATTTAGCCAAGAATTAGGCTCTTTGTGAATGAAAAACAGTTTATTGAAACTATTGAGCTCTTATTTATAGCCTACTTTTAATAGGATCAATTTATTACGATATTAGTATAAAGTTTAATACTCGTTTATCCAAAGTATGAAAACTTTCGCCACAATAATCTAAAAGAATGGGTATATAAGACCAAATTAGCTATTTTTTATTAAAAAAAATATCCAATTAAATGTAGATTTCTGAATTAAACAATAAATTGGACATTTTCAACCAATTTCGGTTACTGATTAATGCCGTGTAAAGTTTTTATGGGTTTTTTAGTTTTTATATGGATATATTTAACAAAGCTATGTGTTTTGGATTAAGCTATAGTGTTTTTTAACATTCAACCTTTAAATTTTAATCAAATGAATTTTTTTCTATAGAATTTTCTTGCTTTACATTATTTTTTATCATATCACAAAAAAACCGAATTGATTTAGCTATCTATAAGAATATAAGAGCGAATTTTTTTTTTGTAAAAATCCGATTATTAAGATAAAAATAGCTTTTTTTAAAAAGAATTTTCCCACATATATCGTAAATTTTTCTTTTTTCAAGAATAAACGATTTAAAGAGGCCGATTTTTTTTTTTTTTTTATCATTTTCTAATTTACTATTCTTAGCTACCGAAAATCCAAATTCTTTTACTTTTTATTATCGAAAAAATTTCTAGCAAATAATAAAAAAATAATTAAACTGTGAGATATAAGTAAACAGATTTATTTATTTTTGTTTGAATTGGAACTGAAGCATCTTTTTGAGTTGAAACATAATTTCTGGATAACAATTAATTAACAGTTTTATTATTCTATTTTAAAATACGCTAGATTGGTCAAAGTCAAAATAATGAATAAAAATATATTAATATTAATATTTTTATCCAGTCTGCATATGCTCCCATGTATATTAAAGGGATTCTCAAAACTATATACTCGGCGAATACGAAGTATATATATTCTAATACGCTGGATAAAATTTAAGTATCGTATCCATTGATTTCGAGATTTTTTTTAGAAATTTAAAGTCATCTAATTCCAAAATTTTACCTTTCTGAATATAAAAATTTATTTCTATAGAGAGATGATATATATATATGTATATATACTGTTTTTCCAAAGCATCAATTAGTTGAAATTTATTAGTTTATCATAACCGTACTAATAAATAACTTCTTTGAATTCATCTTACACTTGCATCTTTCTTGTTTTTTTAAAAAACAATTAATACATGAGATCTACTGTATCATAATAAAACATGAAATTTGTGCATTCTGATATTAAAAAACGAAAATAATAGTCTTTAATAATGAATAACATTGAAGATTAGAATTTCAACTTTCTAAATTAAAACTTCATATTCTATGAGAAAATATCGGTTTTTGATGGCAGACAAAAAATCATCCAAAGGAAAACACCTCGATAACGGATATTTTTTAAAAGAACAAAAAGGAAAGCCCAGAGTATACCCAAGCAACTCATTATGAATTTCCAGTATCAGGAATTAGATTAGGTCTCGATTTTTCAAGCCTTATTTAGAAAGATAAGTGAAAACAGAGACTAAAGCTAGGATATATATATATTAATCGATCCATAGAAAAAAAAATTCTATGCAGGATCACAGCCACTTTGAAAGTCTTAATTATAAGGTAATGGTTATTAACTACACAGATTAAATCATCACAGTTGTCTATTAAGCCTTAAAAAAATAGCTATTCATGTGTTTTTGGTCAATATTTTCACCAAATTTCCCTAGATTCCATTTTGTTTATCCAACAGAAGAATTTATTATAAATAAAATAGTAATTCATTAATAAGGTTTTTTACAATTGTGGAAGTTTTTTAGGCAATTTTTACCAATGATATAAGATAATTTATTCACCCATTTTCAAGGAATTCTACTGACAGATGGAATTGATAAGAATTATTCGAAAGTTAATATCATAAGAGTCTCAAAGCATAGTGGGTATTTTTGATGTCCTAAAGTGCAATTTGCATTCTATGCAGTCTACCGGCATCATCCCAAAGCGAATTTGGGATTGTTTCTACCATTCACTTACTATTACCCAGATTTTTCCGAAAAGACTACTTGGCTGAGAGTCTTGGGCTATTGAATTAAACTTGAGACCAATGAAGTTTTATTGCGTGATAAAAAAGAAACTTTACGTTTTTTTTCTTCTAATGGACGAAGCACATTAATTATTTTCTACTTAGCAAAAATTCGGCACATTCAATTTTTCTACTGGAAAAATGAAATGCACTTAAAAGATCCGAGGCTGAAGGGAATCCAATAAATCGCAGTCATTAAATTTAATATAAGGACCACATTTAATATACCTATAGATATATAAGAAATTACGCTATATTACATCCATGTTGGTGAGGAGAGAATCCACTATAATCGGAATAGGGGCACTTATTTGATTAGACTAAGATATTGAGAAACGTAAATGGATGGTTTGTGATTACAGGTGCTTCAAATAATTGCATGTGAATAAATTTTTGTGTTCTGAGAATTTATTGGTTATTATCTATGCAGTTAGGATTAGAGCATTTCCAGAAGAAATAGGATAAGCGCATAAATTCCAATGGAGAAAGATAACCAATAAAAATATCTTAAGATTTTTTGTAGGTAAACATTGGCTGTAGACGAAGAGTAGACTTCGTAGTTTTCTCATATGAATATTTGAAATGCCCTCTAGTCTAATAGTTCTTGATTCCATCTAATCAATATTTATTTTTTTAACAATGATTGATGATATTGATGACACAGATTCTGCTATTGTTCCTCAGATGAACGATCCGAGCGATGGAGATTTCATGAGCCTTCAAAGAGATTCAAGAATGAACTCAGCCAGTTTTAATAACGAATTAAGGGTAGGAAAATCGGCTGTATCTGATCGTGAATCTCAGCATGAAAATTCCAAACGCACCGGGCGTGAAATGCTACAAATAATTGACGAAAATCAGGCGTTTACTCCTTTGATGTCTTTGTATATGAAAAATAAGTGGTTTCTAGAGGATAAAGGTTTTGATTATAATGTAGTTGCTGTTTTCGGCTCTCAAAGTACAGGAAAAAGTACTTTACTAAATAGCCTTTTCAAAACTGATTTTGAAGAGCTTGCTAAGGGAAAAAGACAGCAGACTACCAGGGGAATTTGGTGTGATTGTGCTCAAGACATGGATGTTTTGGTTTTGGACGTTGAAGGAACTGATGGTAGAGAAAGAGGTGAGGACCAGGATTTTGAGAGAAAAAGTGCACTTTTTTCTTTGGCAATCGCTGAAGTGGTAATCGTTAATATGTGGGAAAACATGGTTGGGCTTTATAATGGTGCAAATATGGGTCTGTTAAAAACAGTCCTCGAGGTTAATCTCCAGCTTTTTGGGAAAAACAGGTATTTTTTCTACATTCCCCTTGTCAAAATTTATACCATTATTTTCAATTTAAAAGATTTTCAATTATTTTATTTTCACATTATTCCTTCATTTTTTTCTTTTATTACCCATATAAATATAAATATTCCAATTTTTCTTTTTATAGAGGATCAAAGACATTGCTTTATTTTGTTATCCGTGATCATGTAAGCTCGACTCCCATTGAAATTCTTGGTTCCACTGTATCAAACGATCTTGAAAGAATATGGAGTGAACTTTCTAAACCTGGTGATCTGTCTAATGAGAAATTATTTGATCATTTTGATATCAAATATACTTCTTTGCCCCACAAATTACTCCAACAATCTAAATTTGATGAAGACGTATCTGCATTAAGAAGGGAATTCTCTGACCCTTCCTGCAGTAAATACGTTTTTAAAGATATTTATAAAAGATCAATCCCGGCAGATGGCTTTTCTAGATATATGGAATCTGTTTGGGAAAAAGTGGTGACAAACAGAGATCTTGATTTACCTACCCAACAGGAATTGTTGGCTCAGTACCGTTGTGATGAAATATCCGCCTCTGTCTTAGTTCCATTTAGAGAAACAGTTAGCCGTCTCCGTAATACCCTGGAGGATGGCACCATAAAATCCGATCTAGGTTCCGAGATGAATAATGCTCGCATCACATTGATATCCCAATTCGATGAACAGGCCAGTAGGTACCTTAACAGTGTTTATACTAAAAAGCGTATCCAGTTGTTAAACATTGTTGATACTGAACTCCATGGTCTTTACCTCATCCAGATAAAGAATACTATTGATATTTGTGCTATCGAATTTGAAACCAAAGCTAAGGCTCTTTTAGACGAATTAAATGAAAATACCACTATTACCGATTTTCAGTTCGATATCAATCTCCTTGGAGAGGAATCAATGCAATCATCTCTCAAAGATTGCTTCTCGTCAATTATTGAAAGTCAGAAGAAAAATTCCATGAGTCATCTCAAGAACGTGATAGATTCAACAAAAATCGAAGATTGTGATTGGAAGTTTGATGGCGATTTTTCTAATTTAGAATCAAAAATTGATACTGTATCGATCAGACTCAGAAAATCTCAGTTAGAAAAAACTATTACCCAAACAATAGATACTTTTTATGATCATTTCAGCAACCAAATCTCAGATATAATAAACGAAGCCTCTCCTGACATGTGGGAGCAAATATTGGAGGTATATGTTAATGGCTGTAAAATAATAGAAAAACGCTTAAATGTATTCATATCACAACTTGGAGTTCACGGTCTTGGATATAACGCTGCTGATGAACCTGATTATAAGAAATACCTCAGCATGGAGTTAGACCTTGCCAATAAAAAGTCTAGACAGTTATTGTTTGATTGTCTTTTAAAAGTTTGCAGAGAAGAATTCAATGAAAATATCCTAATTTTGAAATTACGAACAAAATTTGAAGAGAAGTTTAGGTACGATTCCAATAACATTCCTAGAATATGGAATGCTGCTGATGATATCGACGGTCAGTACTCTATTGCAAAAGCTGAGTCCTTAAAACTTCTTCCACTGTACGCTTCTATAGACATATCCGGAATTCAAAAAAATAGCCTTTTAAAATCAACTATTGGGTCCCCAGATTATTTTTATTCTCCAGTAGAAAAAGATTTGGTTAAAACAATAGTTTTGAAAAAATACAACATGAATAGTAATCTAGAACTACTATCTGAACATAAACAACGCGAGTTTTCTAAAAGAGCATCTCGTGAAATGGATCAATTGTTTTTGGACTCTAAACGTTCTGTTGTTTCTCAAAGTAGCCAAATACCTTTATGGATGATAGGCTTGTGTGTAGCTCTTGGATGGAACGAAGCTATGACCGTTCTGTTTAATCCTATCTATCTATTCCTTTTGTTAACTATAGGAACATTCGTAATTTTGGTACACAATCTGGGAATGTGGTCCCCTGTTTTGAGAATTTTCAGAATGGCAAGTGCAAGTGCCACACAAACTCTTCATAGAGTGACAGTAGATGTTGCCAAAATGGTTGCAGAGACTGATAGACAGGAGGCTTTTGAGTTGGGTGAAATAAAAACTAAGCCCGTCGGAGCCTCCCATAGAAATTCTTCGAATTCCGATCAAACCAAAAAGCGAAGTAATCACAAGAATGTCCAATCTCGAAGACCAACCGTCGAGGATGATAACGAAGACAGCGAATAATAGACTAGATATTAAAATTCTATTCTTTTCTTCTAAAGATTTTTTTTATATCTTTTCTTTACAAAATTCCTTTACTGATTATTTTATATTAGTATAAATACATTTATAGCCTTCCTTTTAAACGCTCATCACTATGTAAAATTGGACAAGTTGTTTTTATTTGCTTTTTTGACCTCGTCGTAAATTATTCCATTATTTACTATCAGTGACGGTATAAATTTGGTCTTATAATTTAGATGGTTGGGTTTAATATTAGGAAAGACTTATCCAACTAACAACAAAAGGTTTCAGATCTTTTTTTAGCTGGAGTATGAGAATATTTTTATTACTGAATTAATGAATATTAACAGCATTACACCAAACATGAGAATTCAGTACCATTTGCACATTAATAATATCTTATGTTCAAGGGGTACGGGCCCAGGTTGCAGAACTGCCGGCGCTATGTTTAGTAGATAAATCAGAATGTAAAAATTATATGGGCTTATGGTCTAGACTTTTATTATTATTATTAATATTATTATGGGATTTTATTGGCAGATAACATCAGTAAAATCCTTTGCGAAAAATTAAAAGAAAAGTCAAAACTAGCTAAGTATAGAAACGGCTGATATTTTCAGCGTCAACAGATTCCTCTGCATGGTTTGCCAACTGCGTATTTAATGGAAATTGTAGTCATATCTACCATCCGATATGACATCAAATAGATCGGATGTTTGAGGAAACATACATTAATGAGTTAAAACCAACATCAAAATATAAATTCGCAGGGAAGGGTTGAGCTCCTCGCTAGAGCCTGCTTTTAACAGGACTAATGGAATTTAAACTCTCGTTACAAAACGTCGATACCTTTTCGACAATTTTGCTAAAACGCGAAATTTAAACTGTGGAGATCTATTAAGTTTGTAGAAAATGGACGTTTGTGGAGGCTATGCATGCGGCTGAACTAATTCGAATAGGATTGCTTTGTTTTAGAATCAACCTCATCTGAATCAATTGTCTGTGAAAGGTTGAGAGTATGTCACTGCGCCATATCCAAAGTAGGCTAGCATCGAGGGGTTTTTAGTATGAATACATCTCTATATATTCATCACTTATGAAGCCTAAATATGACAAATATTCAACACTTTGGATTTTAATTTATTATTTGTTTAGCTTGTAGTATTTATTTAAACATTATAAAATTAGCTTCTACACTAAGGAACTAACACAATTGCAATGATATTTTATTAGTAATAATCTGAATTAAAATGGTTTTTATTGGTTAATTGCTCTGAATTCCAAATAAATATAATCTAATTTTAACGAACCGTAATACGTAAATGTTTTAACATTAACCCTTTCCGGGCCCAAATTTAAGCCTCACTCCTATTTGAGTAAATTAACCATTTCAATTGGCCTAGCTTTTAGATCTATCCAATGGTATGCGAATAATATTAAAAAATGAATAAATTGAGCAAAAAGTGAACGCCATTTTTTGTACCATTGCCCCTGAAAGGGTTAAAGGTATAAAATAAGTGGTGTTATTTTTTATTGGTATCAAGCTATACAAATGAAACAAAAACGGCCTAAGGACTTTATTTCTAGATATTTATTGGTGATTGCAAAACACGAACACGCTTCGTTTCTCAAATTATTGGCGGATAGTATATAATATCATGATCCTAAAAACTTGTGGAAAAAAACTAAAGTTTTTCTTTTTTTTTTTTAATTTAAAATTTAAGTACAGACAATAGAATAATAAATCTTGGCAGGGTTTAAAAACTACAAAAGTCAAAATTAGTATTAAAATAATGGCATTTTATTCCCTCTGAATTTTTTTTCTATTATCACTCCAAGAAAAAAAAAATCTCTTCAGAAAAACTTTCAATATCAATATCATTATTGCAGGTGTGTAGAAAATCTATTTCCAAGAACTAGGATGTCCGAGTACATTTTTGGAAACGATTTGTTTTTAAGGCACATATTCAAGAATTGCGATCAAAAGACTTTATCTCAAGCTGTTAGAGTTTCTCAATTATGCTACTCAGTAGGAATGCCGATTTTGTACAAAAGCCCAGAGCTCACTTCAAAGGAGAATTTCTATAAATTTTTGCTAACCTTGCATGAATCTTTTGATCAATTTTCCTATTGGCTGCCAGATACATGTTTGTTCGTCCCAAAAGTAGATGAGTCCCTACAGAATAGCAATTGTATAAAAGATTCTGTCATTATAAACTCTAGTGAAAAAAATACTAGTCATTCTAATTCTGATCGAGATTCTGACACTGCCAACAAAAAACCCAAATTGAACAGTAATATATCATCCCAAAACAACTATACCAACATTTCGAATTCAGTTTCAAAAGTCCATCAAAATGTGGCAATTTCAGACGAAGATTCTCCTTTAAAAATACCTACATATAACAAGGAGAGCTTTTTTGATTTATCAACCGAAAAATCTACCATCGATACCATGTATGCAAAACCTCTTTCTTCTGGCTGGAGTTTAGAATATTGGCCTTCAATCACAATTTACCACAAAGATCCTGCTCCAAAAACCGGAAAAAGACAGTATTTTGCTGTCAAAAGAGTTGAGAATTCCAACTTTCTTAAAGAGAACGCAATCCCTTCATTACTTTTTAAAAAAGACTCTAGTTTTAGTTCAAGGCAGGAAAAATCTATCAATTTCGAAATTTCAAGAAAATTGATCCGGCTGATAAATTTACAAAATCGGGCCACATATAGGGAGCTTACTATAGGCGATTTAGTACAAAATTTAGATTTATCTCAGCTTAATTTCCGATGGAACTGGCTAAATCCTGCCACTCTATCTTGTCTACTGCAATACTTGACAAATTTGAGACTTTTAGATCTGACTTCATGTCTAATAATTCATTTAAATGATTTGAATAAATGGGCTAAACTTTTTGGCTGTAAGTTGCATACCTTAGTTCTCTATGATCTCAATATTGAGGACGATCTTTTCATATCAATAACCAGTTCAAAACTGGTAAATTTGCAAACCCTTAACGCTTCTGCCACTTTTATAACCGATAGAGCACTTATGAAACTCACAGATTCAAATTTACCTCGACTTGAAGTCATTTACCTCGATAGCACTAGTGTGAGAGACTTGGGGATTTCTCATTTAGTCGATACGTTTCCCAACATTAAGTTTATCTCGGCTGAAGATACATTGATTTCTGCTATGGCCGAGAAAGTAGAGGAAATTAATAGAGGCTACGAATGGGAGGATATTACTGACTCTAGTCAAGATTATCTTACAGACTACGAAACTGATTCTAGCTTCGAGTAGATCCTTTCCCATTGCTACTGAAAAACCCCATTTTATTTGTAAGATATATAAATCATATAAACCATTTAATAGATAAAACCTCCTCTCCATGTAGATACATTGTGCTTAGTTTATTTCGTCTGCTTTCACTTTTTTCAAAATTTGTTTTTTTATCTCTTTTATTTTTTTCACCTTTATCAACATTTTTCTTTTTGAATATTTGTAAGGTAATCTTTTTAATTTCATTTTTCATCCATGGGTTGTTCTAGAGATAAAGAAATGATATTTTTATTTTCTCCAATTATAATGTGCTTATATATTATTATGTCTTTAAAAAATGCATTACCTAACTTGAATTGTAATCAATTATGAAATCTATTTATTTAATTCGAAATAAATTAAAATTTGTAAAGTAATTAAAAATCCAAAACTCTTCTTCCCAATAAGGCGTTTATCGTTTCTAATCGGAGGAAAGGTAAAAAAAAATTCGATTGACTCAAAACAGATTATTTAACTGGCTAAAAAATGGATGAAGATGATTTTTGGAATTGATCACAAGCGAAAGTTTTTGTATTTAATAAAATCAAGCTAGAAATTGAAAAATTACATTAACTACCAATACTGTTGATTTTTCGATAAAGATCCAAAATGATAAAGATGGTGCATTTTTATTTTTATTTTCAATTCTTGGATTTTCCTTTCTTTTCATGCAGAGAAGAATAATATATTTTCAATAATGGGCTTTTTTTACACAATTCATTTTTTAGTTTTCACGTTAACGACAATATTTTGATTTTTTTTTAAAAAAAATGTTTTATTTGAAATAAAATACACACACAAGTAATATTTATATTAATAAATCACTTTTATAAAAAAAATTATAAAAGGATTTATTCAAGAAATAGATGAAGACTTTCTTTTTTTTTTTGTAAACCCAGACCATGAAAAAGAAATTTGTGCTTGAAAATAACGTTTCTTCTATTTACGATTACTTTTGTCCAGCGAACCAATAGATAAATAAGACCTACAATATTACAGAATGATTTAAGTTTAAAGGAAATACATGTATTCTTTGATTGATTAAAAATCACCCACCCATCCAAATTTCAAGCATTGAGAGTTTAAATTATGAATCTTTAAAATTTAATATAACAAAATAGTGTATATAGTAGTGAATCTTATTTAGAAAAAGTGTCAAAAAATAAATTAAATAAATTTCCGTAAAACCTAAATGAAATCAATAAAAGAACCATAGTATAAACAAAAAAAATGCAATTAAATTTGGTGAATGCATCAATAAAATTTTTTAAATAAAAAATAAAGTCAATGATGTGTAGAGAGAGATGGAAATAATTCGAAAAGAGTTTATAAATTTAGGTTATTACATAAGCTTTTGTATATTCCTACAGGAGTAAATACCAATTTTCTGATACGAGTTGATTGAGTAGTGGAAACAGAAGAGGTCGGAGTTAAATTAGGATCTGGTAGAACGGTTGATGACGTAGTTGGGGTGAAATTTTCTGTTGAACCGGTTGGTGATATAGAAGATGATGCTAATGTTGATTCAGTCATAGATGTTGAAGTATAAGATGTTGTAGAAGAAGACGTCTCAGAAGGATCAGATGAAGACGTCGAATCGGAAGTTTCTGTTGAATCAGGTGATGATGTAGAGGATGAAGTCTCAGAAGGGTCAGACGAAGACGTCGAAGTAGAAGAGGAGGTTGAAGTTTCTGTTGAATCAGATGATGATATTGAGGAGGACGTCTCAGAAGGATCAGGCGAAGACGTCGAAGTAGAAGAGGAGGTTGAATTGGATGATGTTGTAGAGGAAGACGTCTCAGAAGGGTCAGATGAAGACGTCGAAATAGAAGAGGAGGTTGAAGTTTCTGTTGAATCAGATGATGATATTGAGGAGGAAGTCTCAGAAGGGTCAGATGAAGATGTCGAAGTAGAAGAGGAGGTTGAATCGGATGATGATGTTGAGGATGACGTCTCAGAAGGGTCAGATGAAGAACTCGAATCGGAAGTTTCTGTAGAATCGGATGATGATGTTGAGGAAGACGTCTCAGAAGGGTCAGATGAAGACGTCGAAGTAGAAGATGAGGTTGAACTTTCTGTTGAATCAGATGATGATGTTGAGGATGACGTCTCAGAAGGGTCAGATGAAGAAGTCGAATCGGAAGTTTCTGTTGAAT
>LSSL01000673.1:20283-34878 GCA_001953115.1 Smittium mucronatum | reverse complement strand
TTCTCTCTGCGCAAATTTTCCGTCTATATTGGCCAATAATTTTCATTATTAGGATTTTTTTAATAGCTTGTTTTTATATTAGGTCTAAAATTGTTTTCTGTTAAATGAGGATTGTGTAGATCCCCGAAAATAGCTGTTAGGATGAAGGCTATGTCTCCAACCCCACCGACTACCTGTGTGAACTACTGCAAGGATGCCCAACATCATTGATAATTTCCGATTTTTATATAAACGATCATATCGAAGGTACACAAGGAGGGTTAAAAGTATTTATACACAAAACTACGCGTTTTTATACAAAATATGCGGTTATACACAAATTTTATTTTTTGGCCAATAAAATCCCTCAAATATTCCGTATTTATACACAAAATACAAGCACTCTTTTTATTTGACCGTTATATTTAATCTAATAATTTCTATAGCGATAAATTATTCCAGCGTTATTAAATTGAGGGTTTCTCTGAATTATGACAATTTGCTATAAATTTTCGCTGCTTTACTAAGAGTAAACTTTAAAGGGTTAATCGAACATCATGTAGCTAAAATAAAACCCCATATACATCCAAGATGGTTATAATTGGTAATGTGGGTGCAAAAAAATTTTTTTTGGAGCATAGAAATTATGGAATCTATTTACTAAAACTTTAAATCACCAGAAATAGTATTGAATGTCGAGTTGGATTATTAATTTTATAGATAAAGCAATCCCGCATCAAAAAGAATCAGCCATGTATTTTTATTAAAAAAACTGTCAAATAAAAAAAGTTCTTATGTCTTGTGTATAAATACGGAGTATTTAAGGAGTTTTATTGACCAAAAAAGGAAAATCTGTTTATATCCGCATATTTTGTGCATAATTGCCTAATTTTGTGTAAAAACACGTAGTTTTGTGTATAAATACTTTTAACCTACAAGGATTATCTGCCCTTTTAACCACATCTAAAATACTTCTAAGCTTTTTGCTTATGATGAGATACTATTGGTCAAATCAGAGACCAAAATACAATTTATTAAATAAGTATTAATATTGATTGGATGTTACAGATCAGAGACTTTTGGTCTGAGTGAGTCCCGAGTTCATTCTATTCAATCAGAAATCGACAAAGATGTTCTACTGTAGCTAAAGTGGGTAACTATGTCGGAATGGAGATAGTTAAATTGGAACTGGGGATAAAATCAGTTTTCTTAAAAACTAGTACTGCTCGAGAGCACGCAACCGCAAGTGGGCTACTTCTAAAACTTGGATATCAGACCTCTTAAATCATCCATAAGGGCAGGGTGGCCATCTGGGTAACCGGCAGCGCTAGATTAATAAAAAAAAATTGTGTTAAAAATTTAAAAAGTGGAGTCACCATCACCATAATCATCAGGAAAAATAAAAATAACCGGCAAAAAACTCACAGTTGGACTGGAGATTGAAAAATTAGCGGTAAATTATAATGGATAAATCTCGAAATTTTGTACCCGGACCTAAAGTTTGGACTAAGGGAATCAGGAGAATGCTAATGGGGACTTTTCAAAGATACCAGTGACCATCAAATATGAGATTTTTATATGAAAATTTTAAAAAAAATTGTCTATTCTGCAAACTGGATGTACCTCAAACATTTGGGCGTATATCATTGAACTGTGAAAATTTGAATAAAATAAGGAAAGATAAGTGCGGAAGGTTCATACCTGCACCGATATTCTCTGAATATATATATTTTTTTTTAAACTTCAATGAAACCATTCGGGAATATTTTGAAAACTCGTTGTGGAGGGGGATTATCTAAATATGTTTTAAGTTGGATAAAAGCTTACACCGCTGATCTTAGATTTGTTATGGAGACAGCCAATTTTTCGATTGGCATCATAATGCCCAAAAAAATTCATTTCTAAAGTATAAGTGATTTACATGCCGCTTTTAACCAATACTCAATAGGCGTGGAACTGCTAAAGCGACAGAAGGGATTTGGGTGATTAAATATTTGAAATTTTTTCACCTTTTTTTTAAAAAAATTAAATTGGATTATTACTTTGCATTAGCTTTAAATTGTATTTTCCAAAAAAAATGTTAAATAAGCTCAAATAAACATGTCTTTATTTTTTTAAAATTTAACAAAAGTTAGGAAATTTAAAGCTAAATTTTAAGTTTTTTTAAATGATTTTAGTTTAGTTTAGTTTTCTAATTTTAAAAACAGAAATAGTAATTTCCATAATAAAATACCAAAATCAGTCCCCTCACTACTTAAAAATACCCAAAAATCGAAATATAATAACCCTTTTCAACATCTGTTTGCTTGCATCTTTTCTCGTAAATTGGGTTATGCCTGTTTATTTTTTTAGAGAAATATGTTTCTTTATCGCATTTCTTAGAAGGATGAAGACTCTTTAATTACTAATTAATGCTAACTAAAAACAATAATAATCATTTTGATTGACTTAATCGGTGCAGTTTTTTAGAAATTCTGTAAATTTTTATAAAATTCCTTATTATTCATGAATCTGATTTACTTTAAATTTTATTTGAACACCATTTGTAAATCATTATGTGACAATCATAAATTTCCTCTTTTTATGTGGTTCATCGTTATTTAATGCTTGTTTTAAAATATAAAAAACCGATTATAATTCAATATCCTGTATTTTGACTAATATGAGAAATTTTATTTTCGTTAACATGCTACCAATACAGCAAGGTTCTTTAAAAGCGTTTACGACTTAAAATTGCGTATTATTTCAAATAATAATAAAAACTTCGATTATTTATTATATTTAATATAACATTAAAATAAGTGTTTATAATATATTGAGTCAATTAGAAATGTTATAATAAATTTAATTTGCACTAAACTAGTTTTATTGATGATTTGGATTGGTTTGAAAATATGCCAAATTTTTAAATATGTCGAAACTTTTTAATTAAGTAAGTTTTATTCAAAATTAATCATTTTGTTCAAATTATAAAATTTAACAACTTTATGATGGATCCTCATCTATTTTCATGAATTTTTTCAAAAACAACTCGAATTAAAAAAAATGAAATCGATTCCATTTTTCCATTTTTTAAAAAAAATATGATTTCGAATATTAAATTAAATATTTAAATTTATCTATTTATTAAAATAAAAAAATCTGCAAGAAATGAACTAAGAAATTACTAGAGCCGAATTAATATAATCATGAAGTCTATTTATATCTAACAAAATTTCATAGTAACGATTTGAAACCTAGAGTCACACTTTTCTGATAACGCTAAATATGAATTGAATGAATTGAATGAATTTTCTATTATTTTATTTATTTTTTGTATATAAAGCTGTACATTTATTAATAAAAATTATAGGTTTTTTTTTTATATAAAAACTTCAAAATCAAAGAAAATTTTCTATGCAAAATCTAGCTATAGTTCCTATTTTTTTACAGAGATATCAGGTCCTCTTTATAATTTTAGATAAAAAAAATAGTTTATAATGCACTCAACATAAAAAGTTATGTTTTAGTTGGAATTTTATTGATGGTAGATTTATAATTTATAATTTTAGCCAAGTTGATAGGATATATCAAAAAAATTATCATTAATTTTTTTTCTATCAATGAACACGATAAAAAATTCTAGATTATAATAATTTATTTTTAAATTCCAATTTAAAGTTTTGAATATAATTTGATTCAAAAAATCAATAATTATTATAATTATATTATGAATTTATCAAATTTGATAACTTTTAAAAAATCATTTTGAATAAAACATGCTTAATTGTAAAGTTTGGGCAGATTTGAAAATTTGATATTTTCAAAAGAATCAAAATTAGCAATAAAACTGGCTTGGTGCAAAATAAATTTATTATGTGATCTCTAATAGACTCAATACATTATAATCAATTGTTTTAAATCTTTTTAAAATATGCAGAATAGTTAGAGTTTATTATTCTATGTCAAGTCATAAACACTTTATGGTATCCTAATTGTATTTTTAAAATGCTATAAATTTTTTTATTATGTATTTCATTAGTTACACAGCATTTTTATGAAAAAAATTGAATTTTCGAAAACTTTCAATTAGAATATTTTTTTGAAATTCTGAATTTTAATTCCATAATAAGAATATTTTTTATCTTTGAAAAATATTTTCATATAAGGAAAGTAGTAAAATTTTATACACGATTTTTTAGCTCTCAAAAATAATTTATTATATAGATAAAGAAAAAAAAGACATAATTACAAGAAATTTTTTCGATACTCATTTTAATATTATACAATTCATAAAAATAATAAAAAAATTGAAATTTTTCATAACTTTAACTTAAATCTCAAAAAATATAATTTCTAGCATTTTTTTATGTAATATTATTTGCTTATTTTCATGAAAAAAATCTATCCACGAAAAAGTAATCCTGGTTTAGCTGTTTTTTTAGCACACCCACCATTTCCTACGACTTCAAAACCTTTCAGTCCCTATTTGATAGGGTTATAGAGAGTATTTATGTGCTAAATTCGAAGATATCTATAAACTTTTTTTATTTATGAAAAAATCAATAGGATTAATTATTGTGTTTTTAAGAATGAAATTTATCAAATCAATCCCCAAGAAATATTCAAGGGTTTTTTTTCCTCTAAGATATTATAGATTTGCATGATTAAAATTATTTATATTTATATTTGACTTAATATATGGGTTCCTTCCTATCCTTCTAATCAATTTTCACTGCATAATTTCAATTTTTCTGATAAAAACAGTGTTTTTTTATTAAAAACCTCAACAGAATTTATAGGTTTAACTAAAAAAAATTTATCATTTTGACAATGAATAAATATTGGAAAAAAAGTTACCGAAATTTTTATTTTCAAGATTTTAATACTAATTTTAAAATCAGATAATTATAAAAATAGTAAATATTTTGAAATTATTTAAAAAAATAGTTAAAACTTCAAAATATTTTCAAATTTAGTCAAATAAATTAAATTGGTTTTGAAGTTAGAGAATAAAAGTCGGTCCAATTTGATAAATATTAATAAGAAAGCCCATAGGACAAAAATCCATGAAACAAAGTTTTTTTTATTATCAATTAGTCCGAAACACATTGTCTAAATAAGCTCTCACTTCGACTATATTTTGATAAAGAAAAATAAAATCTTATCTAATTATAGATTTAAATCTTTGACATTTCTCTCTGAAAAAATGATAAATATTATGCAAAAAACACTCTTAATTTCTAATTAATATTGGCTTATGGTTTTTGTTTTTTTTTCTTATTATTTCGCTTAGTTTTTTAAAGCTTACTTGAGTTTTTATCCTAATTAACCAGCCCCCACCCCACCCTAAATTATTTTTCTAACCTCGCGTAATATTTTAAATTGAAATTTATACAGGTTTAATTTAATAAATCCAATAATTTTTGAACACAGCGACAATTAATTAATCTCAATTTAATTAATTTATACATTATAAACTTCAGAAAAAATATATCTTTCATTATCATTCCATGTTTAAACATTCATTTTATAACGCAAATTTAATCCTATAATTGAATACTTATATTGATAAAAGTGAAATGCGTTACTGGTGCCTTATAGTTTGATATATATATCCATCATCAAATAATAAATAATTCAACAAAATAAAATATCAAATATAAAAAGTAAATTGAAAAGTTAAGTCTATCAAAAATTCATTTAAAATTATCACTTTTTCTTAGTATTCACAGTTTAACTATAAAAAAATCAAAACACTAAAGAACAAGGAACATTTTAACAAAGGTAAAAATTTATTAAAGAAAATAAACCATCTGTTAGCTCATATTAAAATATTAAAACATTAAAACACAGATAAATATTTTCGATATAAATTTATTATACTTTTTTAAAAAAGAGGTGGAAAATCTTAAGTATTAGGAGGACCTTAGATAAATTTTACAGTAAAAATAATTACCCGAACCATTTTCCATTTCATAATTAATTTTCCTTATTATATTTTAAATTAATATTTTGTATTTAATTATTAAAAAAATTGATTCATTGATTCAATCTTATTTTTTAGTTAATGGATGGTATTTATGGATTAAAAAATCTTTAAATCCTCTATTTTAGAGCTAATGAAGTGATAAATCATTCAGAAACCTCTATTTAATTATATTTTTTCAAAAATTAGAAAGATTCAGATGAAACTCGAATATTAATATCAAAAAATTAACCCCGAAATAGGATTGAATTTTTTTTTCCTAGAGTAAAATAGTTAAATTTGCAGTGTATTTTGCATTACAGTTTCAGAAAATTAAAATTAAAAAGGATAGTACACCTTATAATTTCTCCCATTGAACTGCTGTTTTTTTATTTATCGATATTCGGTTTACTTTTATTCGCCGAATTGAATTTGCTCTAATTAATTTGACTATTTTAGATATTATTTCGAAAAATTTAAAAAAAATTTAACCACCTCAAATTTCATTTGAGCTTGTATACTTTTTCATTTTTTTTGGTTTTAAATTTTTAAAAATTGCTATCAAAAATGTTTTAAATAACGATAAAAACTGGATCCGAAAAGAATCTCCCATTATATAAGCTAAAAATGTCTATCTGCTATCTGAAGAACACACCACAGTTATAGATCATCATTTTATTTAATTAAATATACTTATTTGTCTTAATTAACTATCATATCAAAAGTTCGAATTTTTTTTTTTGATTTATCTTAATTTAAAAAGATATCTTCTAATTTAATCGATAATTAAAGGGTTTAAATTGAAGGTATTTTTTTTTAATTTCACTATTTTATAAATTAAAGTTTGCATCTTTGATATTAAAAATTGAATAATTAATGAGCAAAATCTAACATTTTTTATTAAAATTTGGATTTTATTATGAATATTAATCTGAATAATATAAGCCTATATATGAAAACTAAAATTATTTTTCCAACACAGATTTAAAACAAATTTCTTATCCAAAATCAATTTATTGGCTTTATGTTTTAAAATATTTGTAAAATATTGCTTTAAAAATGGACTAGATAAAGATGAAAGTTGATCACTTTATTTTAAATCATCCTAAAAATACCTAACAGCCTTTATTTTATATTATGATTTTTTTAATTTGATTTTCTATATTAAATCCAATAAAATTTGCTATTTCTAAAAAATTTAATTGATATTTAATATTAGTATACCCAATATTTATTCGGCTAAAACTCGCTTTAATAATCAAAAAAATTCATGTCTTTGAATATTTTTAACGATTATAAATAAATACATCAAAATAGTATTTCTAATAGATATAATTTTTAATTTGAAATAAAACCTCATTTTTTTATATCAGTTATAACGGGGGGTTTTTTAAGATCTAATAAACTAAGAGGTTAATAAATTCTGCCTACACTAATTAAATTCCTATCTAATATAAATTCTGTGATTAAAGCTCGATGAATAGGGGGGAAATAATTTAAATTTTTATATTGATCCACATAATTTCATCTGTCAAAGATTTCCTTGATTGTTTAATTTTTTATCTGATCTTGTATTTTTTATCGATTTACACGATTTCCCGTAAATTTTTTGTAAAATTTTTCCAATTTGTTATTTAAGTTTTGGGAAAATTGCAAAAATTCATACCTCTCTATGTTTGATTTTTCAGAAATTATTTCAAAAAAATTAAAGACCACCATTGGATTAATTTTATAATATTAAACATTGAAAATTGTGTTTTTTTATTAAATCTTCACTGAGATTCCATTTTTAAATTTTTGCTTTGATATGAAATTTAAAACCATGATTTTTACAATTTTCATGAAAAAATCGCATTAAACATATAAGGCTTCAATTTTTGATAGCAAGATAAGTTTTCATATCTAAGCTTGAAAATTTAGGAATCTCTGATATTATAAAACCATTATAAATATTTAGATATTTTGATTCAAATAACTTGTCAATAAATTTAATCGATTACTTGGCATTTATATTTTCCAAAAATAAAACTTCTTTATATGCCCAAACCTTTCGCCACCCACGGATTTTGAGGTCATCGCAGCTTTCTTCATACCCAATATACCTTTCATGACCAAAATTTTGACCTCCTGGAACATTTTACCTGGATTAAATTTAGAAAAGTTCAAATATTTTTCCTCGATCGAACTTTTTTCTCTGTCCGAATCTTTAACATCATCCGAACTTTTTACCTTAATCAAATCTTTCTTTATACCACCCCACCACCCCCCTCACAAATACATTCCCAGCTCGAAGCTTACTGTCTTGAAAGTATCTTTTTCTTATTGAAAGTGTTTATATTCTCGCAAAGTTTTAACCTCTACATAAATTATTGCTTGTAAATTTTTTTTGCCTCGGCCTGAATCTTTTCATCACATTAAAAAAACAATAGACTTTTTCATGTTATAAAATTTTATCTTGGCATCGATCACTTGGTATTTAATTCCACATCCAATTACAACACATTGGTAAAAGCTATATACCTTTCCTTTAATACATGTTTAGATCACCAAACCCTAATATCTCACCAATTCTTAGAACGCGTTTTATTTTATTTTTCAGCCCAAAATATGTAAAGATTTTTAGTACACGACCGAGCGCACATATTGTTATTATTATAGCCGAAACAAAATTTTAAATTTAGATTTTTTTAATTTTTAAGTTAATACTCCATCTTTATCATCATAAATAAATCTATCACCCCACTTGTTTATCTTAAAATAATCAGGTTCCAAAGCTAAATCCTTTTTTCGCAATTACTTAGAATTACAAAATTAAGATAACTTATTGAGAAATGATCCTATCATGAACAAAAATATTAGTAAACCAGTTAGAATTATTCCTTCCTCACATTTTGTTGTGATGCCTAAGCTATTTACATGGTTCAAAAATAAAAATTTGTGAAAGAAGTTACTTTCTATTCTGATTTTAATTATTCTATTCATCATTCCTCCATCATTTTTTAAAAATTATGGAGAGGCAGTTCAGAAGACTGGAGTTGGCGAGGATTGATAAAATATTTTACATTTATTCTCATAAATATACTTAAACAGGCAAACTTTTTTTTCACATATTACCAAAATGTAATCTTCCATTTCTAGATAAATAAAAACTTCAAATAAATTTAATAGTGGTGTTCCAATATCTTTATAATACCAACAGATACACCTATAATAAATTATATTAACTACTCCAAAGTCGCTAAATCTCCTTGAACCAGGGATATATCTGTATTTAATTGCATAATTTCATATTATAAACCTTATTAAACACTCGATTCAACTGAATCCAAGACTCTATTGTTATGAACTAAATGATTTTTGCGCACATTTTGATTTCTTTTCAAAAACACACCAAAACTGATTATAATACTGTTTAAGAACTTATATTAAGTCATTATTCATTCTTCTGAAAGCTATTGATTATTAGATCCCTCCCCATTTTGAGTTATAATATCACATCTTGGTGCAGAAGAAAACACTTTGGACCAACATTTTGGGTATATTTCCAGTAAATAACTATGAAGTTTTGGACCCAGGTCAAAAACACTCTAGGTTTGGGAGTTAAAATTGTTCGTTTCTCTTGATTTCGCCTCTTCTCTGATCTGAACATTGTAATTTTCCTTGAAAGAAATTTTAAATTTCTTTGAATGTACTGATACAATATAATTGCTTTTCTAGTGGGAGTATTTTTTTAATGCTGGAAACGACCCATAGATCTCTACTCGTTATAATCGCAAAATAATCCATGTTATTTATTTCTTTTATAAAAAACATCAGAGCCTGTAAAACCCCGCCACAATTTTGTTTGCTTTTAACCGAGCAAAACCTTATACATAGCAGGAATGATTTATTTTTTCTATCGAAGGATGTAGCTATAAAATATAATACTTAAATTTAGATCTAGAATTTCAATAATAGAAAGCTATTACTCTTATCAAAATTTTAATCGAACTTGCTATTATCACAGAGCAAAAAATTAACTAAAGGATCTTTCATTTTTCAAGCTGAAAGGAAATTGTGTCATTGGGCTTATTTTCTTTTATCTTTGAAGAAATGATTTTATAAATAACTAATTATTGATTTTCCTTTCTGACATCCCTGATTTATATTGCTCAACAGCTCTCCAGGATATATATTTTTTAAAGACAATCTCATTTATTTCCTAGTGTTTTTTTACTGTTTTTGATTTGGTTTTATCTACTATTATTGATATCTTTTTGAATTTCCCTTCGATATATTTTCTTTATGTCTTTGGTATACATTTTACACAATCATGATCCTGTAACTGAGTAATGATAAATAAAAAAATCCGTTCTTAAAAAATAGAGAATACGGATGGACATCCCATCTCTTTTCAAGAAACGTGAAATCCAGTTTTGAAGCCTCTTTTAACTTAATATGATATTTTATCACGAATGCGGTGATATATTTAATCACTTCACTTCTAAGTTCGAACATAATGTTTTTTTTATTCATGCATCTTCAAAATGTGGGTCGTTATTTTCGTTGAAAATTTTCAAAATTTTATTTTTAAAAAATGAAATCGTTGGAGCTTATGTATCGATTCTAAGATAATTACTTGTAAACAAAAAGTTTCTTTTTTTTTTCAATATACAAGATTGTGAAATTAGACCAATAATAGTGGTTAATTTTTTTGTATTTATATTCGCAAATTTTCACATAAAAAAGTACATATTTTTTTCTATTTTAACTGGGCTTTTTTTGTTAATTCAACACAATTTTTTGGATTTTTATTATCTAAACGCAAATTAATAAGTTGGTAAAGTTAGCATTCTATTGGATTAAAAATGTGAATATAAGCTCTTGCTAAAAGGGAAACTGGCGGATTCCAATTGGTGAATAACCTTATTTGACCGGTTTTGACTTTTGCCAATAAAACTTGGTGATAAAAAAAGACCGGTTTTGATACAATTAGATGGAGGGGGGATGCATTATGACCGATTTTGATTTCAATAAATTGCAATTCATGCAATTTAATGGAAAATAAATTTTTGCTTTTATTGATTTTATTTTTGGTTGGGTTTTCAATACAAGTTTCAATTAATTCTGATCCAAGATTTTTCTTAATGAAGGACAAATACTTACTCTAAAGAAACTTGTTCGCCATTAATCCGAATTCTAAATTTTAGAGTACTACAGAGCCTAGATATGCGAAAGTATATAAAGTGGAATTTTTGAAACTAGTGAAAAATAATAGTGCTTAACCCTATTTTTAAGGTATAATAAAAAAAAATGAAATTTGCTGGAATTTTAGTATTATTCGCTGGATACTGCTTAGCTGACTCGAAACTGAGCTACCCTCCACCGAGGGGAAATGTAAAATGGTGGGGAACCTGTTCAGCTGGAGCTGGGTGCAAGGGTCCTTGCGATTCCTCAATGGCGGAAGTCTCAGCTGGGAAAACCATCAGTAGCGACGTAGTTGTATCCAGGGATCAGGAATTGACCGTTAAATGGGGGTACGCTAGCAACAGAGGTGGATTTGTACGTGTGGCTATGGTTCCCTATTCAAAGTCTGACAGCTGGTGCGAATTTAACAACAATGTCATAAAGTATTCTTGCTACGAATCAGCGGGTGAATCCATTCCCACTTTGCAAACTGACCGATGGACTACAAAAATCAAAATACCTTTAAACATGCCTGATGGTGTAGCAACCTTACAATGGGTTTGGTATGGTGGTGGAAATTATTACGGAAATCCAAATGCCACCTTTGGTGAACATTATGGATGCAGTGATATAAAGATTGAAGGTGGGCCGTTCTCAAACGCAAAAGCCGCTGCTACCTTCCAAGGAGGTGACAGATTAAACCCCCGTTCTGATGTTTGTGAGTACCACGGCTCAAATAAAGTTGGAGATTGCAACTTCCCCAATAAGTATCCCAACCCAATTCCTGGAGACCTGCTCTCAAACTCTCTTGAGCCATGTAGTATCGGGCCTTCGAAGAAAGGGAAGCCATATAGATTCTAAGATGTATCTTGCAGACCCCATCACATTTTACTTTGTAAAATAATTAATCTCTAAAAACTTTTTTTTTACAAACTTGAGGTCTGTCTTTAAATCTTTCAATAAAACAAAATAATTTAACTTATCTTTTTGAAAGTGTAATTATAGCATACCAAAGAACGTTAGTTTATACATTAAATAGAAACTAAAACCCCATAAAATTACCAGATAAACTAAAAATAAACCATTAGGTAAATTATAAAACAATAAAGAGCATTTTAATATAATTATTTATTATAGACACAAAATTTGTCATAAATTTAAATTCAGATATTCGCGTCTGTATTTGTATCTTGTGATAGTCCCAAATAAATATACTATTGTTCCAATAGCAAAGATGGTCGAATAAACATATAAACTCGTCCTTGGTCCAGCCATGTCTATTCCATATGGATTATAATCCTTGTCGTAATTTGGATTGATTTTCTCTTTGAGTGCCTGCACTTGATGAGTAGTGGTGGGGACTATAAAATCGTTTAATGTAGCTGTATAAGAAATTATAGGCTCGGTGGAGGTGTAGGAAGTAGTTGATGTTGGGGAAGGATGAATCGTACTCGTTAGATGGTCCGAAGATGTACTTGACGAGGCAACAGATGTCGATATTGGAGGGATTAACTGACCACCTATAGATCTAACGGCTAAAGGGGCAGGAAAGATCCTCTGCAAGTTTGGATTTTGTGCAGCACTGATACCTCTAGGCAAAAGCTTCGAGATTAATTGGCGGGTTTCGTACTCCTTTCTAAAAAAATTGCGAACAATGTGAGCAGAGTCGATTTGTTTAGAAGCGGAATCGATCGTTAATAAAATATCTACAGGGTCTAAACTTGTGACACTATTTTTTGGATAGACAGAGTCGAGATCGACCATATCAGGAACAAGCAAATATACCGAAAAGTCGCTTAGTTTATCAGTGATTTTTTTTGAAAATGCCAGTTTACGAGGGTCACTTTGAGATACTTTCCAACCATCATAATTTTCTGTTTTATCAAAAAGATTATTGGAAACTAAACTTGGAAAAGGTTTTATAGGCACAATGTATTCGATCTCCAAGTTCCAGTCGTACCCAGACGACTGTGCAAATTTTACAGAGTTTTCTTCGGTGAATTCGAAGGATATGGATATTTGATAAATATTTTTACCCCTGGGGGTTGCTAAATGGGATACTTTGGGATTTAGCTTTTCTAAATATATTCTTAGATTTTCGGATACATTGTTGAAGCTAAAAAGTGTAGCTTCGCTTAAACCGGAGAGAAATACAAAAAAGCAGAGGATCAAGAAAGATTTAAACTTATTTTTACCTTGCAGCATTTTCTATTTGTGATTTGTTATTTTTTATAACTTATATAACTTATCTTTTTAATTTAAAGGCTTTTTTGAGAAAATAGAGTTCAAAATTGGATATTCTTTGAGTTCATTCCCATAGCTTGCAGAAATATAGAAACGGATGCTATATACTTCTAATTGTGAGAGCGGATGACTAGAATTGTCGTTTTTTTGCAAGATTTAAAACTCTTGATACTAGAACCAGAAACTCGAGTAGAAAAAAATGCGAAAAGTACTGCGAATCGTAAAAAATATATACATAAAGGTATCCCCGAAAGTTTTGTGTAAATTTAAACTTGGGTGGCAAACGGGATGGAAATAGAGAAATTTTTAATGCCGTTAAAATGGTGTAGTTATAAGTTGGAAAAGCAAACCATTCCCAAATTAGTTAACTTTATTTTCTCAGGCCATTCGCAATATATTAATCATCAATTTAATCTCAAAAAGAAATGAGACAATAATTGTGATATTTACGTAATATTGGGCTGGGAAAAATAAACCAAGGATATTTTTTCATTTTTTCAGCCAATACTATAATGCACTTCATAGTATGCATTGATTTGTAAAACTTTATTTGTGTTGCCAAACATGTACAAAAAATCATTAATCTCTGGCTTACAAATACCCTGATTATTATGTAAACTGTTTTCTGGAAAGGTATCTAGTAAACTCCCATTTGCTATACTTTACCAACTATTGGCTTATCATGTCAAGCTTTCAAGCCTATTAAAGACCCCAACTTGCAATCTATAATTAGGGATATTACTATTGTTGGCTGAAAAAACATGTAAACACTAAGTTTATTGCACATAAAGCCCAATGTTTATAAGTTGGGTGTAGAAGAGTGCTCGTCTTCCCGAATATAGAAACTATCTTTGATCATATTTATTTGGTTCTACGAATTTCACCCAAAGACAAATGGCCCAATGACGTTTGACCCAATTAATTTGGTCAAATGGACATATTATCCTGAATACAATAAGTAGATCAAATTGACATTTCACCCAAAAACATTTGGCAAATGCCACCCATAGTATAAATGTATGTTTATAATATATCTGCATTAAATCTAGCAAGTATATATTCAAAATCCAATAATTTCAGTCAGAAACTCAATTATTTGTTGTCTTCTACCATAAAATCTAAATAAACACATCTCTCTATTAGAGCATTTTTAAAATCTTTTCAAGATTTTTACGGATTTTCTTTCTTATTAAAGCCATGATATTATTATCAATTCATATTGATATAGATTTTATTATGTTTTGAGGAGAAATTTTTGA
>LSSL01000673.1:0-19673 GCA_001953115.1 Smittium mucronatum | reverse complement strand
TTGGGTTAAATGTCGTGGCACCATTTATTTTAACCCTTTCAGAAATGTATGCACAAGAATCGCACTCATTTTTCAATTAATAAAGAATTCTATAAAAAGTTAATACTATCCATCGGGCTAATACTGTTTATCGTCGAGTAGAAAATGTTAAATTTAACAAGTATGAATTATATGCATTTCTGGACCCCGAAAGAGTTGGGATTATGTAATTGCCGAATAATCTGCAATTAAGAGCTTAAAGAATGTAGAATCCTTTAACGATTGGCAACCAAACAGCTCAGTGATAATGTACATCGGATAAGGGCCAATCATAAAGCTGTCTTGGTGAAAAAAAATCATCAACTTTTGCTACTTTCTTTAAACCTCTCAAAAACCAATAGCAGCAAGTATTCGCAATATATCACATATACCCATTTTTTAGACGATATGAGAAAATGCATAAACCTCTCGTATATCAAGAAAGCCATATACGTAAAAATAATAAACCAAGCAACTTATTCATTTACAACCATCCATCTCACATATAACAAATCCATAATTTACTTGTTTCATTTATTCAAGTCAGAAAAGGGTTGCAATTAAAATGAAAATCTTTTGGGATTTGTTTTGATAGACCTATATGGCATGAATCCAATTATTAATGACACAGAATCCCTTTCTGATCATTTTATTGATCGTTATTTTTATTGGGTGACTTTGGTAGATTTTATTTCCAAAATATTAGGCCACCAGTGCAATAAGTGAATATATTTCAATAATATGAATATTCGACAAATAAAAATAATTTTTTAAAAATAATTCGCCAATATTAATAAACGAAAGTATTTGATTTTACATTAGATAAAAGGATATAAACGAAAAAAAAGAGTTGATTCGACATATATTGAAAAAATGGCGTTATATTAGTAAATATTGATTTATATCAATAAAATGATTTAGTTGAAATAAACGCATATTTATCAAAATAACACGATTTGCTCAATAAAATTGAATTATCTATATTAAACTCTGCTTATTTAATAATTTAGTGTTTACTTTAAAAATTATTTTTTTATCGAAATAGATCAAAACTATCAAAATAAATCCATCTTTTAAATATATGTTCATATATTTTAAAATGAAATCAGTGACATTGTCCATACTTCAAAAAAAATTGATTTTTTTTCTCAACTTATATCTAAGGTTTTTTTTATTGAAGCTTGAATTTAATATTTAGATCATTTAGAAATATTTATTTCCCTCTTTAAATTCTTCTAAACTAAAAAATTGTATATCAAGTATATTGAAACATAAAACAGAAATAATAAGTATTAATATTTAAAAACATCTGACCAAATTTTAATTCATTGAGAATTTGATTTTTACGGAAATTCGTAATTCGATTGTCAAAAATAAAATATTTTAATTGAATGAGTATTTTTAGAGCCAATATTTCAAAAAATGATATTATCCCTTTATTAATGTTATCAAAAATGAGTAATATTTTATACTAACGGAATAAGTAATAATAGAGGAATTATCGTAATGGAGTACTATTAATGATGTCGCCCATGCATTAAAAAAAAAATCCCAGTCTTTTCGATAAAACTCGAGGAAAAAAAAGTTTTTTACCTATTTTTGAATAACATTCATAGTAATCTATCACTTGTTTATAATTTAATAAAAAAAAATTATTTTTATTGATTGTTGGAGATAAATTATAACCACATTATAATGTCTAAATCTTAAAAAACCACTTATTCACTTACCTTAATTAATTCTAAATATTTCTTTTAAATCTTAAAGAAAAGTTTCATTTCGAAATTGAAAAGGGGCTTTCAAAATATGCAATTTTTTGAATCAAAAAAAAAAATCATTTTTTTCTTCGAATGATTTCTAATTTCTAAAAACAAGCGCTTAAACGGGGGATATTGTTAAAGACCGAAAAAAAAAAATTCTGTGCAAAACATTGGATAAAATTATTTTTAATTAGCTATAAAAAACAATAATAATTAAGTATCAGAGATTCTTTATAAGATCAGAAGCTTTTACATTAAAATTTTCCACTTTCTTAATATGGAAACACTATGCTAATAAGGAATAAAGTTTTGGGAAATAAAAATATTAATCCAATGAAAAAGCCCCCTATTTTATAAATTCATTAAAATTATTAGAGCTATTATTTTCATTATCTTTTATTATCTTAGCGATGTTATAAATTGCTATTAACATATGATCCAAACTAAAAAAAGGGTTGATATCATAAAAATTTTCAAATGTTCTAATCTAATATTTTTACTGTATCTTAACAATAGAGGATGGTTTTTAAATGTAACTCAGGATAAATCAATAAAATATAAATTTTTAATATTAAATTTGTCAAATTAAATTTTTATTAAATTTTAATAGAAAATATCTGCTCTCTAGGAGTTTCTCCCATAAAAACTCTCGATTCCACCAAATTTTAATAGGCTTAATATACACATCTATTGAATTAATTGTCCAATAGCCGTAATTATTTTTTTATTAACCAATTGAAGGTATATTAATTGATTAAAGTACATTTTTAAAAAAAGCGTATTCGTTAAAAAATTGGTAATGCATTTATATATATATATTGAGGTTTATTCAAAGGTTAAATTTCATTTCTTTAAAGAACATAAATTTATTAATCAAATAAGATATTATAAAATCGTTTTTTTTTATTTTTTATAACAATTCTTTTAACGAATAACACATGTGTAAAAAAAAAACTGGGGATTAGCAATTTGATCCTTTGCATTTTTTTAAATTTTCTAACCAAATCTTTAATAACGCAATAATAAATATTTATCTAATATATACTTAGTGTAATAATTAGTGCATAAAAATAGAGTGTTTCTAAAAAAAATACTGAAAGTTTTAAACAACCAAAGCCATAAATAATAGCAAAAAAATTTATCTTGAGTGTATGCATGAATTTTGATATTTTTGATCTATTTCGGCAAAAAAATATTATTTAAAGTAAACGTTAAATTATTAAATAAGCATATTTTAATATAAATAATTCATTTTTATTGAACAAATTTCGTTATATTGATTAATATTCGTTTGTTTCGATTAATTTTTTTTTGTAAATATACATCAATACTTAATAATATATCGCCATCAATTAAATATATATCAAACCAACTCTTTTTTTGGTTTTTATTCTTTTATCTAATGTAAAATCAAATAATTTCATTATTTAATATTGGAGGATTATTTTTTAAAAAATTATTTTTATTTGTCGAAAATTCATATTATTGAAAAAAATTCGCTTATTGTACTGTTAGCCTATTATTTTAAAATTTAGTACTAAAAAACATGATAAATAGTAGAAGAAACCTCCTACTAATCGGATATGAATCATTTTCCTAGGAGCTTAAGTTATATATTTTTCAAATTAAAAAAAAAAAAGCACCAAAAATTGCCATTTTATTATTGGCTATGAATATTGGTAGCAGCAAGCCTGAATTCTACCAACAGCGACTCCAGAATAAACTCATCTCAAATCTAAGGGGCTTAGATATATATTTAAGCCGTTTTCTGTTAATAGTTCTGGGGCCTGAAATATGATGTTCTCGGCTTCTAAAAGCCACCTTCTTGAAATCCTGATTAGAAAGCTTCAAATTTAGGCATGTATTTGTTTATATTCATCAAAATAGAAATTTTCTCAAGCCAGGTTTAAAATCTCTTATAATTTTTCATTATTAAAAATTTATTTAAATTATGAGTATAAGTAGCTGTAGTCACGCGCTTAGCTAAGACAGTATGAAAATGGGGAAGAGGAGGAGAAATATAGTCAGAATTATTTCTCATTAGATACTCAGATAAAAGCTCGATAAATTGGCTTGATTTTTGAAAAAAAAATCATGAAACTGATTTTCTCTTTTTTCATATTTTTTCATATTTTTTTTTATTTTTTTTTATGATTTTGGATTAAAATGAATATAAATTGCTCAAAAAATTAAATTTTTTTTTAAAAAAATCCTAATAAAAAGTTTGGTGTTTTTTTGGAAATTCGCTAAAATTTTCAAATCCCCTTTATTTAACTTTTCGGGTTTATTTATTCATGTTCGGGTAATTACCCGGCTAAGGTTGGAAAAAAAACGGTTTCGGGAATATTGGTATACTACCAATTTACATACTGGACATTTCGAATAATTTTTTACCGATAAATAGAGAGAATTAAGCTATAAGTTTTTTGATGCATAATTTTAAGAAATAAAGAAATTTCATTTTTCAATAAAAAATTGTTCATGTAAAATTATAGGTAGAAGTATTAGACGAAATGGTAGTATGCAAATAGTCATGGCACCCAAAAAATGTTTAGTTAAATCCAAGATGAAAGTTTGAATATATCAAATTATGGATATTAACTGTTATTACAATTTGGTATTATAGATACTAAAAAGGTAATATCTTAAAATATAATAAACCTTTCCATACTCGGATAACCTTGAATGAATATTTTTTGAATTATTTGGTATTTTGACCAATAGGAAAATATATCAATGTATTCTATTAAATCTGGTAATGAGATATTCTATTTGGAAATTGGGGATTTTTTTTTTCGCTTTAATTAATGCAGTTTCGGAACTTTATTTATTTATTTATTTAGGGTATAGATCTTTTTCTTTGCAACATTCTCGGTTTTTGGGTATCTGTAATGACATCCACCCACCCAGTAAAATTAATAAAAACGTGACTCTATTCAAACATCAGTTGATATCCATTTGGTTTATTTGAATAATTGGTTTTTTATATACGATTTCTCTATTTTCTGATATATATCTACCTATTTTTGATGCCTATGTTAAGAAAAGTGTTAACTGAATAAAATAATAAAATAATAAATATTTATAGAAAATTTTTTTATAATGGTATTTAGGTAATATATTTAAAAAAAATCAATTAAAAAAAATATGGAAAAAAAGTGCTTCCAATCTTTATTTTTTTCAAATAGGTGAATTCCGATTAAATATATTTATGTAATTAAAATCAAAACACGTTTGCTAAAAATTATCAATCAACTATTTTTTTTGGCCAAATCACTTATTTAATTCTATAAAATTAATATTTTTTCTATTTGAAACCTGTTTTTACTGTTTTTATATAACGATTGGGTTATTAAATATACTCAAATTTATTTATTTATAAGATATATTTTGGTGAATTCCAGCGTTTTATACAGTAGATAATTTTTTGTAGCCCTCAAAAAAACAAAAATTTATTGGAAATAAAGGTTTTCTATAATTATAAAATAATTTTCAGTAGCATCGGCAATAAATAAATAGATATAAATGTAACAGAAAAAAATTATTCATGTTATCACTAAAATTTTGGATTAAACTTATGTTAAAATATTTCCAAAAATAAGTTATATTTAGATTTAAATACATATATTTATAATAAGCTAAAGAAAAGGCCAAAAATTATACCTCAACTAATAGCAGTATAAATAATTTATATTGCTTCATAAAAATTTATATTTATGCATTTTTCTGCTTTATATAAATCAAAGAAATAAAATATATTAGAACTTTAATCGTAAATTCATATTTTATTGATCGATTTTTTTTACAAATTGTGATAATATTTTTCCATATTTCGAATCTTGATGAGAAAAAAAAAGTATGGGATCCAAAAAAAAATTCTGAAAAATCAATTTTTATTAGAAATGAATTTTCGCCTAAAAAAACGCTTTGAAAAAATATTCGCATAGATTTTTCATTTTTGAAACATAAAACAGAAATCTAAAATAAATTCATGTATTTTCTTTTTCAGGAAAATCACAAAAAACCAATTAAATCGATGATTTATTTATATTATATCATTTTTAATACAAGTGTGAAAAATATTTTAGATAAAACGGAAAAAAAAATCTGAAATTTATAGGAAATTGATTGATATAATGAAAAAAATAATCAGTGGAGAGGGTGTCAACTTAAAATCTTACATTAAATCATCCATTAATTTTAACTTTTGGATTTGATATCCATAAAAAATTTAAAATACAAATTTATAACATTCTAGAATATTTATCTCGTTAATAAAATAAATTTAAATTAACTTTAGGCTAAATTAGTCTTATATTGGAGTTTATTTTAATTTAAAAACACAGCTCTAATTTTGATTTTGATGTGATCAATATAGTTCTCGTTTTTAAATAAAGCTTTTATATACGATAAAATAAGTATAGTTTAAAAAAAACTAGCTATTTATAAAAGTTTAAGAAATATTAATGAATAATTTTAAAAGTTTTTGGGATTCAAAAATCTTCTAATAAACAAAAATTATGGTTGATGTAGATATTTTTTTAGTATATTAATAATTTTCCTACCTTTAGGAATTTTTCTGAAATCTGATATAATCATCTTACAGGGTTTTTCATTCCAATAGACACTTTTTTTCATTTCAATAGACACTTTTTTCCATTCCAATAGACACTTTTTTCCATTCCAATAGACCCTTTTTTCCATTCCAATAGACCCTTTTTTCCATTCCAATAGACCCTTTTTTTCATTCCAATAGACCTTTTTTTCTGGACCTGTGGGGTCATTCTTATAACCAATAATTCACTTTAACTTATAGGCATTGATATATGTCATTATTGGTTAAAATACTATTGTTCTTAGGTATTATAAGCTTTTTCTTTTTGATTGGTATAAATAATTATTAAGTCCAATGATAACGCTTTTTTTATTTTAATCAAAAAAATAACCCCGCAAATCTAAAAAAAGGGTCTGTTGAAATGGAAAAAAGGGTCTATTGGAATGGAAAAAAGGGTCTATTGGAATGAAAAAAAGGGTCTATTGGAATGGAAAAAAGGGTCTATTGAAATGAAAAAAAGTGTCTATTGAAATGAAAAACCCTGTAATTTTGAAAAATCTGGATTAATAAATTAAAATTAAAACATGAATACATTTTAATTAAATTGTGTATTGTTTTTGTGGATCAGTTTTTAATAATATCATATGAAATTAAAAATATTTAGAGCTAAAAAAAATTAAGAAAATATTAGAAAATTACCTCTATTTTGTAAAAAAAAATCCCAATTACTATTTTTTATTTTTTTTATATCTTATTTTCGATCTATAAAAAAGAGATTTATATATACATACTTATTCTGAAATATATTAAATTTTTAAATATTCCTGTAAAAAAAAACACATATCTGCTTATTGGCCAAATATTATTCCAAAACCAACTCTTCATTAAAAAAATGGCTTAATAGCATAAATAATTCTGAATTGTAAAATCTTTTTTTTTTAAAAAAAATATTATGTTCTAAAAAATTGGAAAAAAATTTTAAATGATTTATAATAAATTATCAATTCTTTTCCCTTAAAATATTTGATTGTGTTTTCGCTAAAAAGCGGGATTTTGATTTTTTTTTTAAAATTGAATTTTCTTTCTTTATTGAAAATAAAGAAGACCCTATTATTTAATCCTACTTATTTATATAAAAATAAAAGTACATATTTTCTAATACACGCGATTTATTTATCTGATTGAAAAAAAATCAATAATACTGTGAACTTTTAAGTTTTGTAAAATATTTAAAATGATTATCTATAAAATTATATTATAAATTTACTGGTATAGCATTTTTTGAGAATGATAATTTAAAAAATGGATAAGAACGCCAGACCTCTTTTTCAAAACTTTTCTTACTCGGTTAATATCAATAGCTAGAATTTATTGTTATTTTTATTTAATAAAAATCTTAATGCACTAGCGATATTAAAATAAAGAAAAAAAATGAATCTCTTTGCATATTTATAGATTTTAAAAAATTAATCAAAAAAGTAATATATTTTACTTTATGGGATAAAATCCTGACTGAATAATATCGAAATTAATTTTTTACCCTAAAAAAACTCTGTTATGTTTACAACAGAGCTTACATTTTTTTAAAAATATGTAATGAAAATAGCATAATTCGTCTTATCGATTAAGATAAATATTTATTTTTTGGTATTTCTGGTCAATAATTTCTATTAAAAATTTAGCCAATCGTAAAAAAGCTATATTTTCAAGCGCTCTTGTTCTTGAAAATATTCTGATCTTATTTCAGGGAAATAATATTTTTTTAACAAATATATAATTATAGTATACAATCTATTTTATTCAAATATTGTTAAATATTACACTTTCTTTCTTTATTCCACATTTTATAATGTTTCATATTTAAATTTTGGTTTTTATCAATTCAAAAAGGCAATTTAAACTTCTCAATTAAAATTTTTTGCACAAAAAAATTTTTTAAAATCTTTTTTGAAAATTAAAGGAAAGAGTTAAATTTAAATAAGTGTATAGCTCGGTATTTTTATAAACATACAAATCGATTAATAAAAACAATATTATATTTTGTATATCTCCTCTTTGGTTTAATTAAAAATTAAATATAACTAAATTTATAAATAGAAATATTTGTTATGGTTTTATAGATATTTTTTTGTATTTTTTTAAAATTTTAGTTTTTTTTAAACGTTTTCATTATCCGTTTTCTATATAAAAAAAATGATAAATTAAATATTTGACAATTTTCTTAATTTGAATAAAACTATTAAAAAGAGAATTTACTACATTTCCTTACTTCTTTGTTCGATCTATTTCACTTTAAATTGATATATACATATTTTTTTCTTAGAAAAAAGCTTCAAATTTGGTATTCATTTTTCTTGATGTACTTCTGGTTTTTTATTTTAAGACTCTTTGTACTTTTAGCAAATGCATTTTGAGTATTTTAGAATAAAAATTAGGAATTTACGCAAGAGAAAAAGTATATTTAAATTTCAATCTTTACTATTTTTTAATCTGGGGTTATATTTACTTGAAAAAGCAGTAATAAAACCATGTTTTTGTCATTGTTATGGAATTAAGAGCGGATGTAGTTTATTTATTATTTATTATTAGATATATATTTTTTAACTTCTCATGTTTTTTTTATAGTTTTATACAATTATTCACTTATTCTAACACTATTTTAATCAGATTTTTAAAATAAATTTAATGATATACACAAGTTTTTTTGTTTAATTTCAATTTTTATGCTTTTGATATATAGAATAAAGCTTCTATTACTTCTCCCTTTCTATAAAAATAAATACCATTTAATAACATTTAATAACATTTTTTTATCATTACAGGAGGAAATTGTTTTATAAATAATATTCTTCTACCCTTTTAGTATTTATTTGCTTAAATATTAAGATTTAAGGCGATTTGTTTAAAATCAATTTCAATTTCAAGTACACATTTTTTTTACGATTTGACTTTTTTCCAATGTGAAACCTATTTTTGTGTTTCTTTTTTTATTTCTGAATTTATTCGTTTTAGAAATTTTTACATAATGTTATATTTTTCATAAAAATTACCTAATAAATTGATACTTTAGATAGTTATTTTTTAATATTCAATCTTACTTCAATTTTATTTAAATAACTTATTAGCTATGAGATTTAACACTATATTTTAAATTATTGTTTTTAAATAGATTTTTTATGTTTTTTTTTATAAATAACAATGATTATATACATATATGGGATTTTTTTATTTAATACTGCATATTTATCCGGTTTTTCAATACCATTAAATTTATAAAAAAGCATTATCAAAACCATTTTAATCTTCTTTCACAAAATTTTATTTATATAGATATCTCACTTTATCGATTTTTTTTTAAATTAATCAGTAACCAATTTTAAATTAAGCGCTTAATTTAATTTCATAGCTTATAAATTAAATATTTAAACAATTAACATATTAATTGTAATTATAATTGGTAAATAAAAATTAAATCAGTTTTTACTTCTCAAAAACAATATTTAGATAGTATTTACGAGTACTATTCACATAATTTATATTATAATAGCGTTCCAAGGAATGAATTCTTTAAAATTTTGCACTTTACCTGATTCTAATTTTGTTTTTAAATTTTAAATAATATCGCATAATCTCAGTTTGGATGTTAAATAATATCATATATATTAAAGTCATATTTTTTTAAAAAAAAAGTTATTGAAAAAAATATTTTTTGAGTGCAACTAAGAAATATAAGCTTTCAACTAAAAATATTAAAACATGATTATATCGAATTTTAAAATGAAAATGAAAATCCGCTAAATACCATAATCCCGTAGTAAAATTTAGATTATATAATCTTATAATTTCCGTATATATATATATATATACATGTATATACTCGAATGATAAATTTATAATCTTTTTTTTTTAATATTCAATTTTTTAAAAGTAGCATATTTGTCTTTTTTTTAGACCAAATTTTCTTGTTTTCTTGTTATAATATTGTCCCATTTTCGATATAAATTTAAAAGGAGTACAGATGTTTTTAGAAAATTTAACACGGATAATTTATATAGGCGAAAAAAAAATCCCAAATTGATAATGAGAAAATTCAAATTTTGATTTTATAAATTTATGATATCTGTTTATTTCACCAAAATATTAATAAATATATTTAGTTTAAATTGTATAATTTTTCATCGCAAAATCTTACATAAAATGGCCTATTGAGATTAAAAGTACCCAGAAAACTAGTAATATAAAATAAAAATCATTATTTTATTTAAATTTTACTACCATAAAATAATTTTTATCATCTAGACATTATATAAATAGGGGTTTTTTATATAAGAAAAATAAAAAAGAAAATATAATAAAAAGGAAAAAATAAACTATTTTTCGAGAAAATAATTTTTTTTCCTAATTTTTTCTAAAATTTTAGCTTATTAAATTTAAAATCCTACAATAGGATCTATTTTAGTCTAATGAATAAATATAATAAAAAATTGTTTTCAATAAATTAAAAGTACTAATTACCAAAAAAAAATCTTGATGGTCGCGCCAGGAATATAAAGTCACCAAAAATATTTAGAAAAAGTACTATTTTTTAGAAAATTAATGTTTCGAAATCACGAATAAATAAATTAAAGTATTATATATTTTTTCTGAAAGAGAATTTTATTTCATAAAATTAAAAATATCAGCAATTATATGTAAAAATTCCTTTAGTTTAGTTTGGATCAATTCTTGCAAGTAAAATAATGATCAGCATAGCTCCAAAAAAATTTAGGAAACAAATATATATATGTGGCATTTAGCATGTATTCCATAGCATAAAAAATACATAAAATAAACTTGATGAAAATAATGGGGGCATTTGAAAGCTTTGTAAAGTTTTAGTGAGTATACTTAAAAATTTTATGAAAAATAAATAAAATAATGGCTTATAAAAAATAAAATTTTGATAAATTATCAAAAAAGAATAAATAGGATAAAATATATAGATTATAATAAAATTAAAAAGTTATAATTGAACAGCTTTATTTTATCGATAATTAAATTGAAAGTAAATTGGAATAGTAGTTATTTTATTCATATTTTTATATTTTAAAGGAATAAATAGCTGATACCTGATGTATTTTATATTATAAAAATTATACTGATAAAATCAAAAAATTAAAAAAATATTCTGAACCCATTCCATTTTTATAAACAGGATATATTAAGTATAATAATTTGATTTTTATATAGAAAAAAACACTCTAAAAAGGTATTTATTTTTAAATTGTATTAGTATTTTTTCCCAAGAGCAAATAATCAAAATGTTCATCATAATTTAAAACCGAATAAATCTATCGATTTTATTTTTTATTTTCCATTTTGACTCTAGATTTAGCTCTGAAATAATTATATTTAACCAGATTAGTCTAATTTAAATGTAAAATCATTTAGTTTAAAAAAAATAGAATTTTTAATATTTATAAGCTTATGAGTTATTCATTATATAAATATTTGGTTGATTGATTTTTGACTTAAAAAAGAAATATCATGAATTTATAAGTGTTATTATAAAGGAGATGATAATATAATACTATTTATTAAATCATTTATATAACAAAAGATGCGCAATATTAAAAAAATTACTTGCGATCCACCAAAAAAGTTTTTTTTAATTTTTTTTTTTTTGCCTATTAGTTTTAAAATTCAAAGTATGGATTCAAAAAAAAAATTTTATTGGTTTTAAATAACAGTATAGTTACATTTATAATACCAATATACGAAGTTTACATATTCTTCTGGAGGCAATAAGTCATGATTTATTAAAACGGAATGTATTCAAGTGTGGGTGAAATATAAATTTTGATAATATATGTATTTTTTTAGTTGTAAAAACAAGTTAAATTTGTGAATTTCCCAAAAAATTACTGCACTGTACGTATATTATGTTATAAAAGTTATGGATATTATTCTTTGCAAAAAATAAAAAAATTAAATCAAGAAAGAAAATTTTCATTAAAAATCGCGTTAGTATCGAGTCAAATACAAGTATAATTTTTTTTTTTAAAAAAAAATTGGCAAATTATTATCTATTGTATCAAAAAGACAAATAAATTCATTTAAAAATAATTTAATTATTATTGGGGATAATTTAAATATCAACGGGACTTGTTCATTTCGATATTACCAAGATTATTATTCAAAGAGTATAAAAACTATTTTTTTAACAAGGGAAAGGTTTGAGCGATACTGTTAATGATATTTTTAATTATTATTTTTATTCAAAAAACTTTTACTTCAAAAAGATGGGGGAAGGAGGGGGGAGGGGGTCGGTGATGAATACAGGTATGCCAAAAAAATATTGAATTTTAGGTTATTTGGGTTAAATTTACAGAAAGTTTCTTAGTTTATACCGATTTAATATTTTTATTATCCTAAATTTAATTTCGGTTTATTTAATATTATCTAAAAACCAAAGGTTTTGAGGAAATACTTTTGAAAAAAAGTTAATGCAAAGTGAAAATAAATATGTTATAAAGTATACATTTTTAGTGCTTTTTTTTAGAGCTTTTTATATAAAAAAAGAAAGTTTATCTTTTAAAATTAATTAATTAATTGTTAGTATAATATTCAAAAGGTGAATATGAAGACATTTTATTCATACCAAAACTCAATTTCGCTAATTTTATTTTTATTGCGGTGAAATATAATCAATGAAAACCTCTAGAAAAGATTTCATTGAAAAGTAAAAAAAAAAAATGCTATTTTCATTTTCATTTAAAATATCACGTTGTTTTCAGGAATATTGTTATACTGGAAATAAAGTATAGATGTTTAATGATGTATATTAACTATGCTTATTTAAATATATATTTTTTTAAAACATAATTTTTTTAAAAAAAACCAATCCTCACTTGTGAAATAACGCTTTAATTATGCAAGGTGATAGAGAAAAAAAAGAATACGGAATTGATAGTATGTGAAGGTTAATGGGGGCAGCATCATTGTTGATAATTGATAATTTTTGTATTACACCGAAAATTTAGTTTTTTTCCATTGAAGAGATTGTTTTCAATTCGTTTAAAACAGAAAATACACCAAAAGATAAATCTACCATATTTTTGAAAAAAAGTGTGAAAATATAAGCCGATAGTATACGGAGGCAATATTGAAATATAAGAATTTGTGGATGAAAAATAGTATGATTTGGACAATAATCTCCCAGTTATAATTTTTTAGAATTGGTTTAATGCAAATGTTGGGATGTGAGGTTTTAAATTCTAATTTTTAAATTTTTTTTTATTTTAAATCGTCTCTTTTATACACACTTTGAGCCATTTGGTTTGGTTTATGTAGGGTAATTCGGTAATTGTAATTTTTTACATTTAATACCAAACTCTAATTTTTTTAAAAAAAGACTTTTTCCAACGGTTAATGCGTTTAAAATAAAGAATATATACAATAAATAGATACAAAAAAAAAAAAAAAAACAACTCTTGTTGATGTATAATAAAGTTGAATTTTTTTTTTCCAGAGAATTTTCGCAAGTGCTTTTATAAAAATAGATCTAAAACATTTGATTTAATCATTAATAAGCAAAATATGGCTATGAGAAATAATTCGACAGAGATTTACAGGTATTATGATTATAAAATTATATTTAGAGATACTCTAAATTTTATTTTATTTTAAAAAAATATAATTTGAATTTAATTTTGCTAAAAGAGGAGCTTACTTTGTATAAATCACATTGTTTTCAAATATATATTTTTTAATCTTTACTATTATATATCTTATTTTTTATTTTTAGAAAAAATCTGTGATATTAATTGGTGGCTTTGAAAAAATTCAAAGTTAATAATAGAAAGAGTATGGAGCTCTCTAGAAAATAAAACAAAATTCTGAATAGAAAAATGTAACGAGATTTCTTTAATTTTATTGAATTTGAATTTGAGTTTTTTTTGAAATTTTATATAAAAAGAAATATTTTACTATAAATGGTGTTTTTATGATTATGTTATCAAAGTTTCGTAGTTTTTTTTTTTAAAAAAAAGGGAGAGAAAAATACGGTAATTCCCACCAGTGTATAGAATAGGATAAAGAAAAAGGGTTGTTTGTTTTGACTGGGTTTAATTTTATTTATTTTCAAGTATAAAATTAAATTAATGTATTTAATACAATATTCTGCAGCAAAAGAATCGAATGATCGAGGTCTTATACAAAATGTTTAGGAGCATAGTACTTTTTTGAAAAAAGAAATTTTTGGTCCAAAATGAAGTTTGTAAAGATAAGTTCCATGAAAAGGAAAGTACGGTTGAGATAAATCTAAACTAACTTTTTACTACACAACTGTTTAGATTTTTTTTTTTTTTACAAATTATAAAAGTTAAAAAGTAATTATTTATATACAATTGGAACGCTTAAATTGCAGTGGATATAAGCCGTTTGAAGATTTCGAAAAAAAGATGCCATACAATAAAATAAAGACAAATCATTGAATTGGTCAGTTTTATATCAAGGAAAATATCCTATAACCAAAAATCTGGGTTTTATTCTCAACAAAATTTATAAACATTTACTATAGAAGAAACGTGGTGTAAAGGGGGACCATATTAGTTACGGGTAAAAAGAAAGAGTGGGTAAGTAAAGTGGGGAGGTTAAGAGAATCAAAATTGAGTAGTTGCTTTAAGAATGAGGTCGATAGCAGCCGCCTTGTTTTGGGCGTACGAGTGCTCGATAGTTTCGATCTTGACGTCGGTTTCACGCTGCATCTGATGTTCAAGTGCATCCAAATCTTCTTTTGATAACTGGACTTGCTCGACTTCAAGGGCTTTTGCCTGCTGGAAGGCCTGCACCTCTTTTGCCGCTTCTTGCCGGGCATCTTTGAGTTTCTGCACTCGGTACTTGCGGGCTTGCTCTACGATCTTTGCTGCTTCTTTTTCGGCCTCGAAAAGGGCCTGGATTCCTTGTGAATTTGCACTCATAACTCGTGTGTTTTTTTTTTAAAAAGTAGCAAAAAGGCTAGAATAAGGTTTTAGATAGAGTACAACGTCAGTGGTTGGGGATGGGATGAGGATTGAATAGCTGAAAAAAATAAAGTAACAAGTCTTGAGCACTAGAATATTATTGTTAGATAAAAACTTGTTCTGAACTATAGCTGTATTCTAATAATGCCAAATCTCGTATATTATTTGCATTCTTCTGTGGGATTCTGATTAGCTACTATCTATCCAATAAAGCCGTTTGTATTTCAGCTAGACAAAATATAAACACGTTTATTTCACATGATAATTAGCTTGAAATGCTGTTCAGCCAGTCGTTGAAGAGAAATTTATTTGTGTGGCCAGTAATCAATATCTGGTATCATATAATATCCAGTTATGTTTTATAACCCAATAAAATGTTTATTGCTTCAAACGCAAATCCAAATCAGCGCAGTTATATACAGATATAAAACATTATTGGATAGTGTACAGCACTTTGTCTCAGCTAGACCAACCATAGTCATTTTGGTGCTTAGATATTAAGTCTGGCCAATGGTTTAGTACAAGATTAGGATGGTTGATACCTTGATTCTATTATTGGATTGGACTAATTCAAAGCGCTGACCAATAGCTATTCCAGGGCTGCTTGTATATTTACCGATTTCGTAACTAGACTGCGTATTTGATTCGCAATAGAGGTTTACCAGCAGAGTATAGATAATTCCAAGAAAGAAAAAAAAAAAAAGAGAAATGAAAATATTAAATCACAAACTTTTTTTGTAAATTTTTTTAAAAAAGCAAAACTAACCACAAAGTTTAATAAAGATCATACGAATAATCCAGAAAGAATAAAGGCCAACTATAAAACAGCGTTTAATGTAAAAAAGTTCCTTGCTATTTTTAAAAAAAAAAGGAAACGACAAGCGGCGAAGGAGCAAATACGACTTTCAACCAAACAAAATATTAGAAACCAAGTAGCAATAATGAGTAATTTGCTAGTTGCGGGTGGATTGGGACTGGCGGGTGTAGCCGCAGTGGGGCGTTTCCTGTTCCTGCGGTCGCGCGGTGGAGGCAGTGGAGCGAGCAGTATAATGAAGGGTGTCGACCAAGTGAACAAGAAGTTTGTCAAGGGCGGGTTCGATCCCAAAATGTCCAAACGCGAAGCGGCCCTTATCCTCGGGCTTAAGGAAACCATGCTGACGAAAACAAAGATCAAGGATGCGCATCGTCGTATCATGTTGAAGAACCATCCGGATCGCGGTGGGTCGCCCTACCTTGCTACCAAAGTGAATGAGGCGAAGGAGTTTCTCGAGAACAAGGCCCGTATCAGATAATTTAACTACAGTAACTGGGGGGAGGCGGAAAAGTGGAGCCTTGTTTATGCGAATGGCTTTATTTTTTCCTTTTCTGTTTCCCTTCCACAAATGTTTCTGGCAAAAAAAGAATTGTTTGCTTTATAATAGCATTAAAAAAAGAAAACTCCTCTTTCACGTTCTCCTTTAGACTGTTTATCCCTTTTCTTTATTCTTCCATATCTCACCTTTTTTTAAAACAAAAATAAAAAAAAAAGGATTTTGTTTTCTTTAATAATTTTTTATTCTATAAAGTACATCAATAGAGCTATAAGTTTCAACCGCTCTTTTCTTTATCTGAATAAATAATATTTCAAGTAATTTTATTTATTTTCTACACTAAAACATGGCTTTAAATTGTCACGCCTCCAACTTTCAAAGCCAAAAAAAAAAAAATAATAATAAAAGAATGAACAAATTCGCAATAAATCGAAAAAGTGGCAATAGAACCCTTGTAACTACTAAACTAAAAAAGTAGCAGGATTCATAACCCACCTTTGGAAAAATAAAAAGGGGCAAATTTTTTGACGCATCAGTATATAAATATATATATAAAGCGGCTATTTTTTTTTTGTTTGATGTTGTTGTTGTTCGTGGTCTAATTTAGGGCTGTGACTTTGAGGGCGGCTTGGGGTCGTCGAGGAACCCGAGCTGCTTGAAATCCGTCCTGTCCATAAGCCCCTTCTGCATGCGACATTCCAAGTACAGTTTCGACAAGTCTCGGCACGAAGAGTGGTCGCTCGTTCCCTGCATGCACGCCATATACTTGGCCATTGCGTCCTTGCAGTCCCCCTCATGATCCAGCGGGAAACTGCCCCGATCGGGTGGAATCGGATTCAGCGAGACGTTCATCGGACCTCCAAAACTCATTTCCTTTTTATTTTATTTATTAAAAGTAGTCGCACTGTACAAAAGTGTTTAAGAGATGTTTTTTCTTCTTTTATATTTGGTTGAAATGAAAAGTCAGAACAAGAGAGGAGAATAGTGAAGGGATGGTAGGGAATATCTCTCCAGAGACTGTTTCTTTTTCTGCTTCTCTAGGGATAAAACTTCCAACCAACCAACCAACCATAAAGCTCTTTCCGGATCAAATGGTGGTTATTGGCTGGAGGAAGAGGGCAGCAGGCAGAAAGTTTTGGCCGTCTCCAGCCCAGCCCATCCCCCCACATTTCTCCCGCGACCACTTGGTTTGGCGATTCGAAGCTCACGGGTAGCTTTCCCCTCCTTATTTTGCTCTCTTTATTTTTTTTTAAAAAAAAGGTTTAGAAGAGATAAAATCAACAATTGCACTTGATTTATCTTCTTTTATACATCGATTAGAATAGAAATGGACAATATCAAGCTGGTAATTTTTTATTGTTCATTTTATTGTGTATCATCCGTAAGAAAAAAAAAAAAAAAGAAAAGGTTTAATTTTAAATGTACAGATAGATAAAAACGAAGAAGCTGATGTCGAAGTTTCCTTCGAAGATCAAGCCCAGATCAACCGTTTCAGCAAAATAAATCTGCAAATGGAACTGCTCGAATCCAAATACGACGATCAGAAGGTTAGCCTTTTCACAAGAATGCCCCTTTTTAGTATTATTATAACCCCTCCCCCCCTTTTTTTTGTGAAATAGAAGGAGAAGGAGTATATTGATGATCTGTCCATGGAAATGGAACTTTTAGATGAAGATTCGCAGCTCGAGTAAGTCCTCTCTTCAATTTCAAGGCTTGTTTATTATTGTCCTTTTCCTGCTACTTTAACAGTTTTATTGCAACTTTAATACTTGATATAGCTACAAGATCGGGGACGCTTTCGTCAAAATGACGGTTTCGCAGGTGCAAGATCGTATTGAGCTTGAAAAAGATTCGCTTGAAGTCCGCATTACTTCCATGAAAGCCGAGCTCGCAGCTATGACTAAAGAGATGGAAGATTTAAAAGCTCAGTTGTATTCAAAGTTTGGGAGTTCCATAAATCTCGATAAGGACTAAATTTAATTATAAATGATGATTGAAAATGCAGTTTTTGACTTGTTTTATTTACATTATACAAAAAGGAGTAACGCTAATTTTAAAAAAAAGAAAAAATTTAAAGAGTGGGACTGAATATCCCTGCTTTCATTCGAAAAGAACGAAAAGGCAAATATATATATATACTGAAAAATAAAATAATAAAATAAATATTTGATCTCTACCCAAAATTTGATGGATTGGATAGGATGTGCAGAGCGATGGTTTGCAAGATATCAGAAGCGAGGATATTGTGCATACGGGCTCCGAAATGCGAATCGTCGAACCACAATTTATTCGATGCGCCTTTGCCAACAACAACTCCGGTTTTCCCCGACTTGACGGAATAATCAACGGCTGGGATGATGACGTCCTCGTCGAGTCCGTACCGTCCGGGTTCGCTGAGGATGCGCTTGAGGAGCTGGTGCGAGTCGTGCTGGATGACATTGAGCGACGGGTACTCGACGGCAAGCCGGCGCACGAGCTTGCGGAGGAACGTGTTGAACTCGTGCGAAAACGCGCGGCTCTTCTGGAACTCCTTTGTTGACGACATCTGGATGACGTATGGGTACGTCTCGTGCGGGAACTGGTTCAGCACGACGACGTTCTTGGCATGGGCGTGTTCGTGCAGGATCATGATACATTCGCTCAGCCGGGTTGCGAACAGTTCGGGCGTTGTGTCCTCCACCCGCTTCGAGTAGTATTTCGGGTACAGCAGCGAGCTCAAGTCGTTCATCCCTGCCTGCATCACAAACAGCGTGCGTTCTGGCCTTACGCGTTGCGACGATTGCGGGTACAGTTTCAAGTACTTTAGGATTTGCTGCTTCACCCCTGGGATTTGTTTCGCACCACCGCCACCTCCACCGCCACCACTGCCGCTGCCACTCCCATTCCCTAAATCTATCGTGCCCGCTACTAGACTGTTGTCGATTGTTGCGCCCCCGTACGCATAGTTGTCCACTGAAACGCCCAGTACTTTTGCTAGACTCTCCACCCACGTCGGCCCGTTCGTGAACCGGCCTTCCCAGTACGGCGG
>LSSL01000672.1:0-12263 GCA_001953115.1 Smittium mucronatum | reverse complement strand
GGACTTGTGCACTAGACTATGTCTCAGCTGTGCTAAACGATCGGTTCCTCCTGTTTCTAGATGGTCCTCTTCTGGAATCGATGTCCTCCGAATAGCTTCGCGCTATCTCCACTACTCCCAACCAAGAATAGTGCAAGGCTGTGCGCTGTCTCCACTACTCCCAAACAAGAATAGTACAACGATGTGTGAAATTTTAGTTTAGTGTACTTTAAAAAGTACAATATTAAGCCCTTAAACCACGGCAAGGTATTTCACTCTTAGGAGATTTCCCCTGATTTGAGAATAGATTTCTCCTATTCGCTAAAAATCTTATTTGTGCATTTTTTTAACTTCGTTAGTTGAGATTTTGCGTATTGGGTAAATTAGCTATTTATTAGCAACTCTTTAGCATCCAGGGCACTTTTTTCACTTCGATTGGTTGTAAATTTATTGATTTTTTTGATCCATACCACAGATCGTATTATCGAAAAACGTGCTTTGTATAATGAACCCCAATTCAAAACAATTATGGGCATAATATAATGGTGCAATTTGGTATACTGGCCACGAAGAAGTAAATCAATCAAAAAACAAATGTAGGGTTCTTTTTTTTAATGGTATTAAGGTGAAAGGATGTTTTTTAGGTTAAAAAATTAAATTAAGTTGACTAGATTTGGGTATAATTGAGTTTTTAAAGTTCAAAAATTAATCTGCTTCAATTTAAGTACAAAAAAAGTCAAATTAAGTCGAAAAACTTATTAAACTTATTAGAGAAAATTATATAGAAAGCACCCTATTCAAATACACATAAGCTTATGAGTCTTTAGTTTTTAAAGTCGTTCTTTAGTAATGTAAAGGATATATAATAATTTCAATCAAGTTGATTTTTTATGTTAAAATAAAAAATACTATAAGATTATAGTATATAAATAATTAATTTATATCAGAGAAAATATCGAGATTCCTCAAAAAACGCCATAATCACTTTTTCAAATACCCAATTTGAGTATTACATGCCATAAATATATTCTTATATGCCACGTTTTTTTAATTTTTATTCCATAGTTTTTTTTAATATCTCGAAGCTTTATTTTAAGTTACTGTAATTAAAAGCCATACCAAAAAAATAAAAAATAGTGTATATAGTGCATCTTTAATGTTTAAAAAAGGGTTTTCTATCGAAATAATAATTTAATAACCAAGAAAGATGAATAATTGACCAAAACTACCCCCCCCCTCCCTACCTAACGGCTATATGCATAGATTAATTTCTATTTTCAAACACTTTTTTTTACCAAGCTATAGTAAAGCTTTTTTTTATTAAATACTAAATTCTTAAAACTTCAATATTAATAATATTTAATATCTAATAATGCTAATAATACTTTTTTCGGTCCCTTTTTAATAAGTGTTATGGAGACAGTCGTTTATATTATGCAGTTACTTTCGACTTAATTTTATTGTAGATATATTATGATAATAATCTTGATTCAATTTATTAACAAAAAAAAAAGTTTAAATTAAAGCTGATAGCAAATATTTATAGTATTTATGTACGAAAAAAAAAAAATTATAAAAAAAGAACTAAAAAAACTTAAGAGCCAACATTTAATAAAAAAAAATTCACACAATATATATATATAATATCTTATTGTATGTGTGACTATAATTTCGTTTGAAATACAAAAGTTTGAAGTTTATTTTATTTTGGCTTTGGTCCTAAATTATAACTATAATATTTTAATTTTATAGGGCTTCGCACTCACGAAACTGATCAAATTACTAAAATTCAAAACTATTAATACGTTTTTTTATTTAAACTTAAAAAACCACAACCACCAGCACCTTAAAATCGTAGTTGAAAAAAGTATCACATATAATCAAATTACGAATTAAAATAACAACATTTTGACTGTATAAATAAAACTATAAATTAAAAAGACAAAAGCTCATTAAAGTGAAAAAAAGTTACTGAAAAAAAAAGTAGATAGTTCGGCATATAATAAAAGTTGAGAGTTATAAGAGCTTTAGTAAAATTCCTTTAAAAATTGCATTAGATGGTTTTTACTCCTAATATACTGCTATTTTTTGAAAATGAAAACTTTTTAGTATCTGTCATAAAAAAATATGGAAGTTATATAGGCTTTAATTGATAAATTTTAGATTTAGAGAAAAATATTTAACGACTCTTTTTTTTCAACTGTATCTTTGATTCTTACACTGATTCCATGATGTAAAATTTATGGTTTTATGATTTTAAAAGTTTATTGGCCAAAAAATCTATTCAAAGAACTAATATTATGAAAAGTGAAAAAAAAATTAAATTAAATTAAATGGTAAGAAACATAAAAAATCATTTATGACATAAAACACCAAATTTGGATGATCCAAAAAGTTAATTCTGACATTTTTTGAAGAATTCCTAAAATGTGACAATGAAACAATTTTTAGAGGTTTTCATTTTTGGGGATGCTAATTTCCATTTCTAGAGAAAAATTATTTCATTATTGAGAAGTTTTTTTTTAATTTTTAAAGAAGCATTATTAAAATATTGGGGGAAAATTTTTGTTCTCTTTTTGGGGTATTATATTAAACGATTAGATATATTCGCTTTCATATTAATAAAAAAAAACCCCTAATTCTAAGAATAACTACTGAGTGACTTAAATAATACATGCTATTTTTTTATAAATAAACTCTCCAATGTAGATGATTTCAATTTAATTAATCAATTACATATATAATTCCCAAGCTAGTAGATATATCAGGTTTTGGAACGATCAATAATCTCCTAGAAAAAATTATGAAGAAATAAAAAGAATTTTTTAATAAAGTAATATAATTTATAAAGAAAAAAGCCTATTATTTATTTTCATTAGCCATAATTATAATGAGAGCACATTCTGTAGACTATGAAGTGTTTAAAAAATTCAAGGGAGGTGATATCTCAATAGGATAATGGTTTTTAAATATTGATGTCTTTGAATTTTTCTCTTTGAATTTTTACGGTTGTAATATATTAATCCTTTTGCTCTTGTTAAAATATTACACAATAGAATTCTTTTTTAGAAATCCAGTATGAACTGATTCAAATAGCTTTATTTATTCTCCAAACATAGAAAAATACGTCTTTAAGTATAGAATTTTTTTCTTTCTATCATTAAAATAATATGCCTCCAAAAATGAAAAAAAAATTCCGCAATTATAAAATTTTGTATCTCTAAAAGCTAAAATTTGTGTTCTTAACATTGGGAATGAATGATAAAATTATGATGAATTATTTTACAAAACTATAAATCAATATCCCTTACTATTAAAATCTCTGCCGCGAATTAATTAATCAAAATAAAAAAAAACTACGAGTTATATCATTATGAGTTTGGGATCATTTTTTATTATTAATAAACTAAAAAAAGACTCAAATTAATAAATACATCGCCTTTAAATTCTATAAATGTTTTAAAAGTAAATTTAGATTCTGAATTTTTAAAATAACTCTAAATCTTATTTGAAACACTATAATATTCTACTTTTATTTTGATGATTGATTTTTTTTTTGTTTTAAACATACGCATGGGATATGCACTATAGATTAGGTAGTTATTAAATCAGTATTGATCTTCTATATATCAAAATTGGATTTTTGTGTAACAGAGGGTGCAATAAAAATGTCAAACATAAAACTTTTTTTTCTTAAAGAACCGATATATGAGAGTCTTTCTTTTTAAATCTAAAATATATTTGCCAGTTCTATAAAGGGGACAGCTTTTTTAAACCAACCTTCTCATAATTTCCACATTCTAAAAAAATATTGGTTATAAAATTGCCAAATTTATTTAAAAATTAATAAAAACAGATAAATTTTTTGAAAATCACATTTCAGCCTTTTTTAAACACATATTTCACAGTCTGTTTATTTATCTTCAATATGCGGCAAAAAGATGATTATTATTAAATAAATTTTCGAGAAAGTTTAAATATGGATTAGTTCTTGGAAAATTAAAAACAATTAATTATAAAGCTATATTTTTATTTAGCATTTACAAATAAAAAAAAAATAATAATTCAAAAGAGCTGAAGAAGGAAAATTTTATCTAAAAAAAATCAGTGATAAAGAAAAAAGTCCTATTGTAGAACACAAAGCCGAAATGAAGATTGCATCTTTATTGCCAAATGATTATGAAATTATAAAGATCAATACGAACTAGAAGTTTACAATTATTTATCAAATTCAAAAATGATATATTATTTATATAATTGTATTTAATACTATTGAATTATAAGAGATACATTTTACTTTCAAAGCAAATCCTATTAAACTGAAATGTGAATAGAAGAATATCTAAAAATTAACTAAAAAATAAGCTGTATTTTTTTTTTGACTCATATGAGATATTATTTCAAATATGAAAAACTAGTTCAGGACTTCAATATTACAAACCCCTAATTTTGCAGCTTGTTTAACTCTGTTATATAAGTTATAAGAGTTTATCTGATTGAAATTTCTTTTTAAAAACAAAAAATATTAGAAACTGCTAAATAAATATGCCTCAGAAACCACATAAAAAGGGCTATAATAATTCGATATGATTTTTTTTTATATAGATAGACTTAAAAAACTTTCTGGAAACACAAAATATTATAGTCATGAAAACATCAGGAGTATTTTTCCTTTAATTATTGATTATAATTATAAACAAAAATATTATTAAACAATCAAAAGATACTGATTTAGAAGAGAGGCGGCAATTATTCCTGGAGAAAGAACCATATTTATTAGTATTTTTTTAATGGGAGCATTGATGATAAATCATTTTGCAGAAATTTGGGATCTAAACACAAATATTTTCTTTAAAAGATATAATTATATCATAATTAATGGTATAATCGTCCTATCATTTGGAGATAATAAAATATAAATGTCATTTTGGCCTCCATAAAAATTTTAGAGGTTTAATCTTGAAAAAAAATATTTAAAGATATATTCAAATTTCATCATTAAAAATACAAAGCATTGAATTCATAATAGGATCTCACAAATTTCTTACTTCAAGACTACAAAAAATAACATTCAATCAGATAACAGTGAAAAATTACAGTTCTAGTCATTTCGGGATATTTAAATATTTTTTTAAGCCTATTTGAGAAAATTATGGAGTATAATTGAAAATTTTATTTATTTTAAATATTTTATTTGAATTGAAAACTTTTAGATTTCAAAATCACCGCTGATACCTGATTATACAAAATACTGTGGCTATATAGGAATCTGGGATATTTTATTTTCGATGATAATGGATTGTATTAATTATAGGAAAAAGCTAATCGATTCTTTTTAAGTAAAATCTGAGAAAAAAATAGCTCAGTACAAATCAAAACAAAAAAAACTTTAATAAAATCTAGAAAAAACACCTCTTGAGAAAATCCTATCTCATCTAAACAGGATTTTACTAACTTAAACCTGAAATAATGTACCATAAAATTGTATTTATTTGATTTAAACATAGTTTTTCTTTTTAAGATAAGTAAATTATGTTATAAATTTTTATTACCAAGTTGATTTTGATTTTTTTAAATTCATATTAATCTAAAAATTAACCAAAAAAATATATACGCAAAAAAGGGGGTATCAAATACTTTGGAGAAATTTTTTATAATTGATTTTCTTTTCACAATGAAATTTATATTTTATTTATTCTAATTAATAATTTTTCGGCGAAATCGGCAATTCAATTTACCCAAATTAAGTCGAAATTTTCCGAAGCAGCAAATTCTTAAAGGAAAAAATAGAATATAACCAATAAAAGAATTATAAACTAAATATGATGATTTTTTTTCGTTAAATAACCCCAATACCACAAATTAATTATATTGATTAAATTAAAAAAAATTATTTTAATTTAAATCAATTCAGTTTCTTTTTTTATATAAAATTTAATAAGCTATTAATATGTTGATAGCTAAAAATCTGTTAGAAACTAATAATTAGAATTTTTTCAAATATATTTAAAAGATAAAAAACATCGGAATTTATATTTATTAAACTAAATTTTTATTTGTTGAAAATAATTAAATTTTACATATCTTGGATTAAATTTATTTCAAATCCATTTGTATTTTAAACTGATTTCGGAAAATTCGAATATATAATATGGTATTTATATATGGAAATTAAATTTTGAATTATGAGCATTTATATCTAATTCAATTTAAACTAAACTAAGAATTAAAATCACTTCATTTATATTCTATGATGTTTAATTCCCTCTAAAAAAAGACAAAATTGAGATATTAAATTAATTTTTTTGGGTTATGTATATATTTTAAATAATTGGAAAAAAAAAATATTTTTTTTATTAACTTTCAATACTCTCTATTTTATATCCCAAAAACGTTGTCACTTCTGTAGTTTTTTTATTTTTCATCTCTATAATTTTTTATTATTATTTAAATCATTAAATTATTTAACTATAAAAAAATGGAAGTCTAAAAAATTAACACTAGTAGAAGTTTTATTCATGTTGATAATATATTTTTTTTAAATTTATCATTTAGAATATTAAACAAATAAACAAAATTTAGGCCTCTTGAATAATTATTAAACTTTTTTTTTAGTAAAACTCTGCTTTTGAGATTATCATTTATAATTTTACTTTTATCAAATAAAAATTAATAATTGATACTTAAAACCTCGAATACACGTTTTCAGAATATTTTTATTTCTTCATAAATCAACGATCAAAATTAATAATTATCGATTTATCATTACAAATTTTCATGTAAAATTTCTATTAATTAAGAATATAGGGAAATTATTAAACAAGTAATAAATTGCGGTACGTATAAATTTATTTTTAGTTGATCTTTAATTTTTTTACCTTTTGAAGGAATATTTAAAGCTGTGGTTAAAAAACATTATTATTATTTTAGAATAATAGGCTTTTTGTTAATTAAAATATTTGGATATCTTACATAGAATTTAAGTATCATTTAAATAATAACTCTATCCAATTTTAAATTAAATTTAATTACATTCATCCTGCAGATAGGATTAGTGTAAAGTGTGACTATATAATAACATATGAACTTTTGACTTATTTTACTATTTATTTATCATTTCAGATTCAAGAAAAAAAAATTCATGTTAAAAAAACTATTTAAAGGCCCAAATTTTACTTATATAAATATATTAGACTAAAAGGGATTCAATTAAGAATAAAAAAGAAAAATTGAGTCAAAATCATTTCTTATTAATATTAATTGTAATTTTAGCAAGTAATTTTATTAGTTTTAGTTTCTGATTCACTTTGGAATCACTTGTTGAAAAAAAGAAATTAAATAAGAAGAACCATAATAATATTTTAGGTTAATAAATAAAATCGAATCAAATTTTGTTATTGAATAATCAAAAGTTAATTTACGTGTCAAATTAAGTAAAAAAAAAATCAATTTAGGTACAAATGGGTAAATTTTAAATCAGACTAGGTAAAAAAAATTTTAACCCTTCTAGATCCGAAATTTAGCCTACTCCTATTTTCTTCTAATAAAAATTCTAATTGTCCCAATTAATTGACTCGTCAATATATATATATACTATTTATTAAGAAATAGAGTTCAATAAAAATAATTTTATTTTACCACCACCGGTTTTGAAAGTGTTAAAATTGATAAAATAAAGAGTACTTAAGATTCAAATTTATGCAAGGTAACATGTCTTTAACCCTAAAAGTTTTTTTATAACCATTCAGAATTAAATAAAATAACCTCTTTTTAGAGAATTTTCGAAATTAAAATTGAAAATTATTAATAATTTGATAATTTTGAAAATAAATTTATGCATAGGATGATATGAAATAACCTTCAACCCCCTATAATTTTTAAACAAATGGATATTTTTATTTTTATTATGAAGAAATACATCAGTTTTTTGGGGGCTCGAATTTCGCCAAATTCCATGGGATTAACTTTGCTTGAACGATGGGTAATTTAATATTTTTTTATTTTAATTGGTCAATATTGACTATTTTTTGGTTCAAATTGGATAATTTTTTTAATATTTTTTTCCCTAGTCTGATTTAAAATTTATTCATTTATTCATTTATATCTATATTTTTTTTACTTAATTTAACACATTAATTAACACTTGATTTTTATTAACACATTTTGACTCAAATATACTTAATTTGATTTCTTTCGATCTAATTTTAAATTTTTTTACAATTTAACCTTTAAAATAATACCTCTAAAATATTAAGTTAATAATCAAGTATATCCAAGCCAATAATTTAAAAAATTAAGACTATAGAAATATAGAAATATTATTCCTGTAAGTATGCTATTATAAATATTCTGCTTTACGTCTTGTTCAATTTTATTTATCATAAAAAATGAATTAAATTGTAATTGCACCATTGATATATTCTTAATATGAACAGGACTGAATTAAAAAAATTCACTTTTGGCTGCTAAATTATCCTCCAAATAAAGTGCTATTCGTATTTTTAATTTTAAAATGGTTTATTATTAGTTAAAAAATAAATCAGATAATCATTTCACCAAGTTAAAAGGGAAATAAATTTTTTTATTAGGGATATATATTATTTTTTCATAAAATATCTAAACTGATCTTCATAAATAAATTCAGGTGTTTTTTAATAAGATTTAAAGTGATAACGACCTACTAATAATATTATTATTAAATGATTATATTTTAAAAAAAATTCAGTATGTAAAAAATATTTAAAACCCATTATAGAAACTTTAAAGATATTTAAGCTTAAAACTTGACATTAATAATAAACACAAAAAATAATTTATAAGTTATTTTTTTTCTTTCATTGTGTTTTTAATAATTTTTTCTAATATTCGAATATTATAAATAAATTAATAGAAAAAATAATGCAAAAAATAATTTAATGAATCGATTAGAGTTCCATTTTTTATCCGAGATATTTTTTCAGAGATTTCATATATATATATATATGTGTGTGTGTGTGTGTGTGTGTGTGTGTATCAACTATTTTGACGTATTTTTGGATAAAACTCATATTAATTTAGCTCCTGATATTTTTTATCAATAAATATTAAGGATAGCTTCATTAATTCATCCTATAATTTTGAAAATGTTAATTTATCTATCCTCTGGGAAAAATCTTTTTATTTTTTTGTAAATTTATTTATATTTAATATAGATTAAGATATTAAAATAAAATTCGTATTCATTAAAAATTGTGAATTAATACAAAAACCACTATATTGCTCCTTTTCAAAAAAAAAAACAAAATCTATCAATAATTTATTTTTCTTTAATATAAAGTTTAAAATTTATAAAAAAAAAATCGTAATGTTTAAAGTTTCTCATATTCTCAGGTAATAAATAAAAAAATATTTCTAAATAGATCACAAACGCTAAAAAAAGTTGACAAAAAAATGGATTTTAATGAAATTTTTTAATTTCAATATCACAAAAATATGATTGTTTTAAATTAACGGTAAGAGTTCTATATGAGTAATAATTTTACAGTTCTTTTTTATAATGAAAAGCCTTATTATATAATATGCTTTATTTTTGATATAGGAACTTTTTTTTTACCCTTGAGTTCTTTTAAAAGGCTTTTGGTGCTAAAATAGGTTTCTCAAATTTAATTTATTTAAATAAATCTTTTTAAATCTATTTGATCTCTGAAATAATTTTCTTATATCGTTATTTATAATATCATTTCATATATTTTTTTGGTGATGTACTTCAGATGATATACTCAGAGTTTATATACTTCTTTAATACTAAAATTTATTTTACGCAATTCGGAAGAGAATATTTTGAATTCATTCAAGCTTAGGTGTAAAAAAAATGAATTTTTATTCTGAAAAATCACATCTTGAAATAATTTCTTTTTTTATAAAAAATATCAAAGATTCATAGTTATTTATTTATATCTATATAATTTAATAAGTTCAGGTATTTAATTTATTTTTTCTACATTGAAATTATTATAAATGATTGAATCTTTTTTTACATTTTCAAATAATTGATTTTTTTTATTTTCAAGAAGTTTTTAATGACCGAAATAAATGCACATTTTACTTCAATTCAACGAGTTTATTTTATTTTTTCGTACCCAATATCTGAAATATTCGATATTAATTTCATTTTAACAAGTTTATTAATATTTCGTTTTTCCAAAGGGTCTATTTCTCGGAGCCCGAAGCATTTATTTGCTTATTATAATTGATTATACGATTAATAGTTATATAAGTAGCCGTTAAAATGAATAAAACTAAATTTTAGATATTTTTCTTGATGTGAAACTTTATTCTGTTTCTGCATAAAACATCGCATAAATATTCCTACTATAATTTTTGAGGCAATTTTATTCATATGAAATTATTTATTACTTGTAAATAGATATATAAAATGTCAAGTTTTTCTTAAAAAAACCCCTAGTTTCACTTTGAATATTCAATCCCCAAATTCTTGATATCTCTCTTTCCATGCTAGCTATTCTATACCCGATTTATATTGGTTATATTATAGATGATAAACAAATAATAAATTCTAGATTTATAGACGGTTAGCACTGGTGAAATCCAAAAATATCGCGGTTAACAGTAAATTATTTGATTTGAGTCGTCAGTGTTGAGCTGAATATATGTATATATGTACCCTGAATATTTTATATGGATTTTTTCTATCCGTTTTGGCTAAGAAGTGTCTAGAGAGGATACACTAACACACTCTAAAATTGATTTTTTGAGAATAAAAGATGCACTTTTTATTTCTTCTGACATTTTCTTATTTTTTGCAAACGGGATAAAAATTTTAAATTCACCGTATATGATTTTTGCATTGAACAGGTTTTGAACCATCTAAAACTGACCAATTAGGATTTTTCCGATTTACTGGAAGCCCATTCTCTGATTAAGAAACAGTTACTGAAGTTTTATCCAACTTTTAGAGCTTTTTATTCCTCTATCTAGAACCCATTTGTGAATTATAGATCGGTTATTTAAATTTTTTTCGATCAGCCAATGATTTTTCAGTTTAAAAAATTTCGCCAATTTTATGATATTTTTTCAGTCATTTTGATGTTCCCGTCACAATGTACTCATTCGGGATCTGCGGAGGCTATTAACCAAGTCATTATTCCAAGTTTTTGAATTTTTCCATTTGTGAAATGCGCTCTCACGTGCTACACTGGTTTTCAAAAATACAAATTTTATCCTAAACTAGTTTTTAAGTCTTTCCATTTCTGTAGATCTGCCTACTTTAGCAACTAGTCTTATTTCTTTATCTATTTCGATCCGTATTGATCTGGTTCGATATTCACTCATATACTATATTTCACCGCCTTAATATCCAATTTTCATCAAGACAGAGTTTATAATTTTTATTTTTATTGCTGTTGGTAGTTTGGTTCTAGATAAAAATCTATATCCACCAAAAATAATATTTTTACTTTGTTTCTATTTACTTTTGGTTTTAGTTGAGTCTGAACAATCATAATTAAATATTTATACGAGGTATCCATATTTTTGGAGAATTTCTATAATTTGGTTCTGGGCCGTGAAAGAGAAATTTATTTTTCAACCAATTCTGAGAATTCCGCACTTGGATGCGTTGATCTTCACTTCCCAGGTATTGACTCGCCTAGATACACAATTTAAAGAAGTATATTCGAACCGAGTGTCCACTTTTGATGCTTAAAGCTTTACTGTTTACTTTTATGTTTTAGAACGTTCAAATTTCAAAAATACATTAAAAAAATACTGGGATAACACTAAATAAAAATGGGATTTACAACGTAAGACAATGGAATAATAGCTTTTTCGTGTTTTCTGCTTCGTTTTTTTTATAAAATGCTAAGGGAAGCAAAAAAGGTTTGCCAAGTATTATTATATTATATTTTTAAATTCAATAAAAATGAATAAAAACACTAATAAAAAAGTTCCTACCCATCTCCGCTCCACCGCTCTAGAAGCTCCGTGTCCACTGGGAATTGGTTCAAGGAACTATTATTAGATGGGTATAATAAATGCCTTCCGAAAAATTTGCTGTCCCCAGTTCAAAAAAAACAGACTTTTTTTTTTTTTTTTTACGCAGAATTTATTTTTAAACTCATTAAAAATGAACAAAAACACTATTAAAAAATTTAAAAAAAAGTTGAAAATTTTTGAAAAAATTTCCTAACCAACTCCGCTCCGCCGCTCTAGCAGCTCCGTACCCACTGGGCATTGGTTCAAGGGGGCTGGTGATCTACCAATACTTTCCAGTATTAATAGACGGG
>LSSL01000671.1:13960-31091 GCA_001953115.1 Smittium mucronatum | reverse complement strand
TTTGGCCTACAGGCATAAAATTGGGCTTAACTTTTTTGAAATTTTTCACTGAATAGCTTTTTAATAGTATTAATCCGGGATGCGGTACGGTGTGGCAGTGTAATTGGTTCACACACCGACGAATCTGCGAATTTGGATTCGAATCCGATCCAAATTCTTGGCACTTGGATTTTTTTTTTCTTGGGTCTAATTTATTTTACGTAATTAATGATCAATATGATCGAATAATTTTGGTACCAATAAATTTTATTCGGTTGATGTTTCACAAAAATAATTAATTTATAATAAAGGTGTGATCTAAATGATGAGAATAAGAAAAACTATTTCTCTCTTTCCATTGGTCCCTGAAACAAAAAATTGTTTAGAGAAGCAAGAGAGTTCATTTTTTTTACAATATTTTTTTATCCATCTGGAGCTCCCAGATACCCAGGTGGACTTTTTTGCAATGAATGGATTTTTTATTAAATCGGCTATCCATGTTTTGGAAGTGGGCCAGTTGGGTCTGAAATTGAACCCAGCATATAATTAATTTATAATAAAGGTGTGATCTAAATGATGAAAATAAGAAAAGCTATTTCTCTCTTTCCATTGGTTCCTGAAACAAAAAATTGTTTAGAGAAGCAAGAGAGAGGGCGTTGAACAGTCCAGAAGCTAAAATGAGGCTGGTGATTCACTTATACTTTTTAGTTCAAGTCATCAGGCAACACGGATGCCATCCAAAAATCGAACTGTCACCAATCGAAAATCTGATCGCAGAGCTAATTTGAACCGTATTAATATATATAGGCTCCTACCCAATCGTGCTACAGATCGACATAGATTTAATTGAAGTACTGATGAAATTAAATTTACATTATGTAACATTACCAGCGCATTTAGAAAAGCTCTCTTGTACGAAACATTTCGCATATTAATTTTGAAAATAATCACGACGCTTGAATAACCAGCCTTTACAACCGTGTTTCAATATTATCTTTTTCAGCTACTAAATGTGCGCAATAATCTGAACCAGAGATAGTCACTCTGTTTCCATAATATTATGCTTGATTAACTTCCATAAACCTTTATAGGTCAAAAGAATCAAAAGAATATCAATTTCACGCCTTTTGTCCAAACAATGATTCAATATAATGCAAAATTGCTCTACGAAAGCGTCTTAGATTATTATTACAAATAACCTTAATCTATATAGAATGAATTAATTTGTTATTAGCTATGGGGTGTTTATAATTTAGTCAAGTTAAAAGTTTCAGGCATATATTTTAAAAATATAAAACTAATTATATGTAACTAGGGATTGTCCTATTAATTGATTAATCATTTTTTCCTTCAACTAATGATTAATTGATTTTTAGAAAGCGATTAATCAGACTATAATCAAATTTCTATTCGATAATTTAAATACACAAAATAGATATTTGAATAAAAAAATTAGTAATAAAAATAAAATCATCCAGTAGTATAGTATTACTCATAAATGATTTTATATTTTTTATCAATTTAAGACCTTTTTCGCCTAAGCGGTAAAACAGAAGCAAAATTGTAACACAAGGATTATAAACCAATAGATGAAAATACACTTATAGTTTTATCAAATAATAATGGTTTATATAAATTTGAATCGAAATAAAGGCCAATGGAACACCAGAAAATTGTACAAATACTATTAATTTGTTTCAAAATTTATTTATGATTAATCATTAATTGGTTTTAGCTAAAAATGATTAATTGATCATGCCCTAATCATTAGTTGAGATCATTTTGTTGAATATCACTTTTACTGGATAATTAATTAATTGAATTTATATAATAAAATTGTAAGATTAAATTTAATCGTTTCTATTGTACAAAATAAAAAGAAATTTTCAATTTTTAATGTCCTAATTAAGAAATTGAATGGCGTATAGTGTAACTTTAATTCTTGTTCATCAATAATTTTCTCTTTTAATTTATAAAAAATAATGTTAAGGAATTTTCGCAGAAACAATTGTACACAATAAAATGACCTCTTCACTAAGACTCTCCCATACTTAATATACCAGAGGATACTTATCGATGTTGGCTAAATTTTTATCGCTAATTGGACTAGTTGACCCATGTCTAATAACCAGTATTTAATCTATTTTGGATTATTTTCTACTAAATTTAAAAACACTGGCTATTTTTTATTAGTTGCAAAATGGATCTGTTATCCTTTTCAAATCGAAGTACATGAGAATTCTGGACATTAACTCTTTCAAGGTCGAGTGTACAAAAATAGCTTTCATTTTTTATTCATTGTATCATTAAAAAAATAATGCGTATACATTATTGGATAGATTAAAAAATTTAGCATATTGAAATGGTTATTAAGAACATATTAGTTAGGCACATATTTGGGCCCTGAAAAGATTAAAGGATCATGAATTCTATTAGATATTTAACTGGCTGGCTTACAGGGTTTTTCATAGCAATAGACCCTTTATCTCATTTCAATAGAACCTTTTTTTCATTCCAATAGACCCTATTTTTAGATTTGCGGGGTTATTTTTTCGATGAAAATTTAAAAAGCGTTATCATTGGATTGAATAATTATTTATAATAATCAAAAAGAAAAAATTTATAATACCTAAGAAAAATAGGATTTTAACCAATAATAGTATATTTCAATGCATATAAGCTAAAGTGAATTATTGGTTATAAGAATGACCCCACAGGTCCAGAAAAAATGGTCTATCGAAATGAAAAAAAGGGTCTATTGAAATGAGAAAAAGGGTCTATTGGAATGAAAAACCCTGTAACCCTTTCTTGGGCAATGGTGCAAAAATTGGCTTTCACTTTTCGCTCAATGTTATTATTAGTTTGATTTTGTTTGTATACCATTGGGCTGATCATATTTTTGAACCAATTATAATTGCATTATGTTCGCAAATAGGGGCAGGACACAATTTTGGGTCCGGAAAGGGCTAAACAATCCCCAGCTATGGTTTTGAAATCTGTAAAATTTTTGTAATCTTGTTACTAAAGTTGAAATAAATTTTACAAGTATCATGCATTTAATTGCAATTATAATAAATTGTGAAAACTAATTCCAATGTATTCGTATATTATTTTCATTCATAATCTATTTTATATAATTATTATAATATCTTTGTGAATATAAAATATCTACACTCTTTGTATATAGCGTATTAATCACCAACATATGTTTTCAAGATACACGGATATGAATTTTCAATAGAATTCTAGATACTAATTAATATATAGAATTTTAGTTCATATATCCCTGTTAATAAAAGGATGATCGAATTTAAAGTTCAGTTCAATTGGATTAGGTTACTATGAAATAATCAAAAAAATCAAAAAACCAAATTTTTTATAGTTAGATATTTCTTAAATACGATAAGCAAATAATTTTCGGGAGTTTTAAAATTAAATGGAATCATTAAAATTACAAAAATAATAAAATTGTTATAATAAATGATGTAATATATCAGTAGACCGCGAGAACTTTTTTAAAAAGGGTTGTTCGATAAGATCTTTGATTGTAGATCGATTTTCAACATCTACACATAAGCACTCAGCTAAAAACAACTTGATCTCTGGACCCAATAATTCAGGAGATTTGAGAGCAGGTGTGCCATTTGTGGCAATCAAATACAGCGCTTTAAGGGGCTCCTCGTCAAGATAAGGAGGCTCAGACTCTATCATTTCTATAACCATTATACCCAGTGACCATACATCGACTTTTGGACCATAAGGTTTCTGTTTTACAACTTCGGGAGCCATCCAATAAGGAGTTCCAACCATTGTTGCTCTTTTACTTTTTTGTTCGGAAAGTTTTGCACAAAACCCGAAATCTGTAATTTTAACGGAGCAATCTTCTCCTAACAAGATGTTGTCGGATTTGATATCCCTGTGTATTATTCTTTGTTGATGAAGATGGTTAAGCCCTTTGCAAACTTCCAGCGCTACTGTAGCGATTTCATCTTGTTCCATACTATTATTATCTATAACATCCGTTAAAGCTCCCCCATTCATATATTCCATGACTACCCACAGATCAGAGTTACCAATAAGAAATGAGTTTATATAGTTCACAATATTAGGGTGTTGATGATCCTTCATTACTAATATTTCATTGACTAAAAGCTCCTTTCTTGGCTGGCTCTTTAGGTCCATTTGTTTAATAGCCACTATGTTATCATCGCCTAGAGATTTAGCCATGTAAACACTCCCAGAAGCTCTAAATTTGAATAAATGAAAATTAGCAACAAAGAGTTGGAAATTAAATATATTATTTTACCCTTGGCCTATTTTTTTAAGCTTCTTGTACATTTGCTTAGGATCTCCTTTAGAAACGGTGTTTCCTAAATTTAAATAAATTTAAACATTTATTTTAATTAGTTTTTAATTATGTGGTCTTTACTTAATTTGGTCATTATTTCGGATTCTGAGAGTGTGGAAAGTCTATTGGACAAACGTTTTTTTTTGCTTCCAGAGTCACTATTTTCTGAATTTCCAGTTAGAGCCGCCAAAGTCTCGGTTTGAGACTGAGCTTTGTCTTTTCGAGAGCTGTTATGGAATTTTGAAGAGATTTCATTTTCGTCGTCATCTTCGTAATCGTCACCAGTATCACCTTTTTCTCTTTCACCATTGATTATATTTATCTGAGGGGCACCCGATTTTACTCCTTTCGATATTTTAACATCATTTAATCCCGAGCTTATCTCATTTAAAGATTTAGTTTCTTTTGTATTTTCAGGATCTTTCGTTTCCCCATTTAAAGCATTTTTAGTTGGAATTTTATGTTTTAGATCTTTTTCTAATTCTTCTACTTCGTTCAATGTAGATATAGCTTCTGGTCCTTCAATATGAGTTACTTTCAGATCATCTAAGTCGTTCAAATTCTCAAAAGATCCATTTAAGGGAGAACCATGATTGCTAACATCATTCACATTCTCGAACTGATAAAATTTATTTTCATTCTCATCTTGGTTTTCTAGGTTGTTATTTATGTAAAATTCTAGAACTTCCAAAACTGCTTGTGGATTTTTCGCATAGTCTTGCTTGGTAATATTAGACGTTTGAAGAAGTTTTGACCATTGCTCAGGCAATCCCTATAAATATATATATCAAAAAATATAATTTCTTTCTGGATTTAATACATATTATTAAGATAAAAAACTGGTAAATTTTATAATAGGGATTGTTCTTTACTGTGAACATTCCACTTGTTGGATCAAAATCCACGTGAACCTGGTGTCTAAAGTCTGTTGGCATGGAAACAGCATTCAATAGAGGGCAGTTCTATAAAATTTATATTGGATTTCTATATTAAACTATTATAATATAGAAAAATATACAAAATTATTGATTTATGATCACCTACCTCATATATCAAGTCTAACCAGGAATACAGATCATCATCTGTTTTGCACTGGATGTAATAATCTTTATCTTTTGTGCTAATCTCTATACAATAATCTTTCAAATCCGAGCGACTTATACCTGTTACATCCTTAAGTACTATCATAAGAATAATGCCGCTGCTATTCTCGCTTTTGTGGAAGCTTATAGTGTCTTTTCTAAGAACGCACCATCTTTTTGACCACATCCAAGATTCTTTTATTATTAAAGACCCCCTCTTAACTATTGATGTCATTTTTTATCGAGCTCCTCTCAAAGTAAATGAAAACTGGTATTTTCCCACCTTCTAGTCTCTAAAATCCAAAAAAAAACTAAATAGATATCCTCAAGGCACCTTATTTCAAAAGTTATGATTTCTGTTTTGAAGCTATAGGCAAATTTTAAATGTATATGAAGATAGAAAGGAAGTTATGTGTTTAATTTTTCTTTTTTGGATTTTAAAAAAAAATTATTTTTTCATAGCTTTTGAGATCAATGTCTTGTATAAGTGATTTCTGAAAGTGTGATATTATATTTGAAACAACCAGAAATTCAAATTCAAAAATGCGCTTTAGATCCGTGATCCAATGGAATCGATTATCATACAGATTCACATCATTTAAAAAATAATAAAATTCGTCTCTGCATGAATTTATGTTATGTCTATCATATAGCCATAGATTCCAAAATACAAATATATAAAATGATCTTCCACTTATTTCATTTTATGTTCGATCACCTCTGTTTATGAGTTGATATAATCTAAAAAAAAATAGCACATGATGTACCTGCAAGTGTTTTTATTTGTATCGTGAGGGACTCATTGATGATTTCATTTGGAGATAAATTTAGGGGAGGGTATTAAAATACCAATAACTAGGGTGTGAATATTGATCATCCTCACTTTATACATTTGTTTCAGCCTGCACGTATAAATAAGCAAAACAAAAAATATATATATCCAATCATAATCAACTATTTATGGCAATGTATATTTCATGATAAACAAATGATTTTGGCAAATCAAATTTCATTAAAGAAAGGCATATGTTTGGATTATTTTCATTGAAATGATTTGAAAGAAAGATATAAATCGTGCAACTGTATGAAACTTTTCCATGTTTATTATTTTATTAGGGCTAAAAATGATAAAATTGTTCAGAAATTAGTCTAATAGAAATAATCTCGCTTCCAAATACTGTTATTTATTTGTTATTCAAAGCTACTTTGTATAAGATATAACTAATTTTTAGCAAATAAGAAGCATACATAGCCCTAAGCTCCAATGATTGTAGATATTATTCAAAGCTTGTGTAAATGTTAGATTATTTCTTTTACTTATAAATCACCTTCGATTTATAGTTTAGCCTAGAATGAACAATTTATAATAGTAAAAGATAGATGAGCTTTCTAATACGAATACGAACATTTCTTCTTACGATTTAAAATGAAAAGGTGTTGGAATATTGTTGGATATTTTTTCAAAGTTGGAATAAAATAAATGCCTAAATAATTAAAGATGCAGGAAAAAAACAAATAGTATAATATTTTAATTATGTGGATGCTAAAATATACTTATTTTTTAAGAAAATACATTTTTATATATTTTTCTTTTTAACCCTTTCGTTTCCATGGATTTCAAGAACTCCAATTTGCTGAATTTATAAAAAATATTTGCCAATTTCAAGTATTAGTCCGATAGAATGTTAATTTTTTAATTTAAAATCAAGGTGGATAAATATTGGCCACGAAAATTAGACTAAATGTCTCACCGGCGACAAAACGGTTAGTGTTTAGAAATTGATTTAAAATGACGTTTATAAAGTTCTGATTAAGGTAAACAATACGCAAAAACAAATTTAAAAAATTCTAATTAATTTTTGTCTAATTTTCATAGTCAATATCAGCGTATAGATTAAATGAGGTTATATATATATATATATATATCCCCCCTCTACTCAAAAATTCTTGGAAAAAAATTTTAAGCTTAATAATAAATTGGATTAAAATTACTTTGAATCTACTAATATCGATTTTGATATAAAACGACCGAAAACTTCCATTCCATTCCATTGAACATATTGTGACTGATGTACTTGGAATCATCAAAAAATACCGCAATTGGTATTTTAAAATACTCAATAGTATATTAATAATTACACAGCTTAATTTTTTCATCCCCATGTGTATTAATAACTCCGAGTTGATAAATTTATATAAATATATTTGCCAATTTCAAATATTTATCCAAAAGTACGTTTATATACCAAAGAGGAAATCAAAGAAAAAAAAATGCTCGTTATGAAAATGTCATGAAATGGTCCACTGGCGACCGAATGGTTTGAATTAAATAACCAATTGTGGTATATATATATATATATATACATAAATATGTTTTTTTATGACAAACTTCTTTTTAGATTACTGGGATTTATGCGTCACATCTTTTTTGATTCACTAGGATTTATGCCTTGACAATGACAATAAATGATAAAACAAAAAGATCAAATATAAAAGAGTATTTAATAACCTTAAGACGTTAGTTTACTGAAATACCTTCTATATTCCTACGCGAGTCTTACATAATTTACCATAGGAAAGTTCCCCCCTCCTTATTCATTATATACCATATTTTATTCTTTTATCATATTTTTTATCAATCTATTATAAAATTACTGTTCTTTTGCTCATCAAACAAAAAAATAAATTCCTTGAGATACATATTATATATAATCTTCTAAATATTGAAATTGTTATATCCATTATATTTTGCATCCATTATTCCTAATTACTTTTTTTTATGTCCTTTTTTAAGTGTAGTTTTTATACGTTTTTATTAAAAATCAAATTTTGTTGACATTATTTTGATTATATATGGGCTTTGCGCCAAAATTCGATGTAAAATATAAATTATATGAATGGCAACATTTAAATGAAAGAATAATAAAAAAATCTTCATTTTTCTTGCATTTGATACTTCATTTTTCGGTTCCGGGACTATTGACCTACAGAAATTTCACCTATTGGATCAGCCAATTACTTTTAATAAATAAGATTTTTTCACAAATAGAAATTGTTAATTTTCCCAAAATACACAAGCTTGTGTCCATGTCTTAATACTTTATTATAAGTGGTCAAAAAGTAAGTGAAATGACCAGTAGATGAAATTTAAATAGGCCAATAGTCCCTCCACCTATTTTCCACATCGAAGATATCTAAAGGATTATAAACTTCATTTAAAATAAAAAATTTGTCTTTTTTTTAAAAAAAAAGTAATTAAATTGTGACTGTATCCAGAAATAAATATAAAAAAACAATTTTTTTTATTAGACACCAATAATCCAGTATTATAGAAACTTTTTATTTCTGTAAAATCCCACATTTTCTAAATTGTATAAATAATCAAGAATAAAAATGCTTGCTTTTATTTTTAGACTTATAAAATAAAGCGACCAATGAATTTTAAATAGCAATTTCTAAAGAATAAAACACTAAAAACACTAAGTAATTGAATTCACTCTGAAATAAAGTAAAGAGCAAGTAAAAAAAATAAAAGTAGCAGTAGAAATCAATCTACATATAAAATTTAATCATTATTAATAAGTACCCAATCTAAACTAAATTCCATAAATAAAATTATACACTCAACCTATAGATACAGTTTTTTCCCAAATAATTAATTATAATTTTTTTTTTTCACTCTTATAACAAAATTGAAACAACAGTGATCATGATTACTAATTAAAAATATAATGAGTTTGCGTTTTCAAGTGTTATATAAATATATCGCACAAGGTATTTAGCTATTTATTAGAAATAAAACCCCTAGGAGTGAAATACCTTGCCGTGGTTTAGGGGCTTAATAGTGTACTTTTCGAAGTACACTATACTAAAATTTCACGCAGCGTTGTACTATTCTTGGTTGGGAATAGTGGAGACAGCGCACAGCGATTCGGAGGACAGCGATTCCAGAGGAGGACCATCTCGAAACAGGAGGAAACGATCGTTTAGCACAGCTGAGACATAGTCTAGTATAAAAGTCCAGCGTTCGACAGTCAAACGGATCACAGCGTCTAACAGCTATTTGAGGGGAAATCATTTCGATCAAACACACGTTTGGGTAGGAGACTAATTTTATTAATCCTGTTAGAAGTAGGCTCTGAATAGGAGCTCAGTAGATTCAATGAACTGTTTTTTATTGACAAAGAGCTTAATTCTTGACTGTATGTAACCTCAGTCATACACCTACTCGAAGCAATGCCAGGGGGGAGGGTCTTTCGGTTGGTAGATTGCATCCTTATCCCGTAGGTACGCAGCCGGTAGACCAACAGAGGAGCTTATTGTATCTAATATATTAGTCTTTTCTGTACGCCTTTTTCTTTACTTAATATTTTTTTAGTATAGTTTTTAATGCTGTTATCTTAATATAAAATTCCGTGGTATAAATTTTTTTTTATCAATTCAAATTTAGATATTATACTCTATCCAGTTATTGGATACTAATTTCACAAGGAAAAAATGGTTTCAGCCCAATACCCCACACTTCATATCAGCAACATCATTAGGGCTATTAAAATGCTCGTCATATTTGTAAACTACATCTTAAGACCCATATCACATGATAGTATCACCAATATATTCATCTCACATTGTAAAACTCAACAGAATCGCTAACTACATACTGAAAGATGGAGCCATCGGTGGCACATTTATTGCTATGGTTGTAGTATCTTTTGACAATAAATATAATGAAGGGTTCTTTCTATTCGACTGTTTAACAATCGGATCACACTACATATTTGGAAGGAATCCGAAAAGCGTCCGAACTGATCGCATTACTATTTTAGATTTGTAATATTTAACATACCCAAAATGATACTAATTAATCTTATAACTTAATTCTCGGTTAAGTCTTGCAGAACCCTTTAGGAATAACTCTTTAACCCTTCCCATGCCTAAATTATGCCTCACTCCTATTTATATGTATTTAAAGCTTCAATCAAACCAATTTCATTACTTATCCAATAATGTACAGATTTAGGCTCTTCGAAGATAACATTGAACCTAAAATGAAAGCCATTTAAGTATCATCGGTCTTGAAAAGATTGATAATAACATACTTTTTCATACAATAACGAAATAAACGTGAACCGGTTAATTTATGTCAGACATTGATATTCCTAACAATTTTCGCTACATTTAACTGGAACTTCATATGCCTAATAATCCCATTTATTTTTAATAGGATATTTTTTTTCTCAAGCTTTCCGCTTTAGGATTTTAAAGATTTTAAATTAGATATAACCAATTATAATGATCCACAGGATACATTGTAATTATCGACAATGGATTGGTGTCATTTTTCATAGCTTTCATTTTAAGGGGCCTATAAAAATAATGCACATATTTTCTGTCAAATCAATAATTTAACAATGAATTAAAAATAATAATTGCAAGTTTTCCAATTCCCTAATAAAAAATAGGAAATCGAATTTATACAACCCCAATCACTTTCGAGTTAGGAAAGGAATAAGCCTGAAGCAAAAAATAGCATTCATTTTTGGAATAGTAATATTTATTATCCAATGGATTTTTGATACTGTGAATATTTAGCTGCAATTTTGAATCTCACCGAGAACCATTTTATCGCCTATAATGATGAATCAGATATATAGCGGTTTTTGGAATTTTTATTGTGGATCAGTTCTAATAGCATAAAATAGTTACTTGAACCCTAAACTTTGATTCCACTTCGTATATTGAAATTAAGCAAAATATTCGAATTTTGATAGATTCAATTCGTAAAATCTATAATGACTACTGTGAGAATTTAAACCCAAAATTATTAAGTCTTATAGTACCTTGTATTTTCTATATCTTTCTTTTTATTGCTTTCTTTGTTAGATCACCGATTCCGAGGAATTCTCCATCATCCTTCTGTCCCCTTTATTTTCTAACTCTATTATCTTTAATACTGTTGTTTCTGAGTTAGAAATTAACGGTTTGTCCATTTTAGATAAAAGAGTAGTATGGCTTAGTCTCCAAAATTTATTGGATTTGTACTCCAAATCAACTTCCGAAGAAAATCTAAGCCTCATTATATCAAGATACTCGACTGGTCCCTGTATAGCATTAAAAGTTACTGGCGAAAGTCCCGTATTTACGGTTACCATGAGCATGTCTTCCGTCGATTTCCTTAAAGATGTAGTAGAAAAATATCCTATTTTCGACCATTTCATTGAATATTCTACAATCGATTTTTATCTTTTTACTTCAGAGCCCGAAAATTCTTCTCATGAATCAAATTGTATTTTCAATAGAAATGTTCTTGATCTCGGTGTCTATGATTTTGTATCCAAATCTTTCTATTTTGATTCTGTTGTCCAGGATTCTCAGTTAATCATAATTAGTGAACTTCAAAATATACACTTGTCACCTATTAATGAAATTCTTTTCTCTAATGGTTTGAACGTTAAATTCAAAGAAACTCACAGAATACTCGAAAATGATTCTAGAATTTCTGAATTGGTGACTAAAGATAATGTTATCATACAGGGAAAAGATGATTTTGAAAATCTTTTTATTCATGTTTATGAAATTTCTGGAATATCCTCCTATTCTAAACTTAGGATTCTAATTAATCCAAAAATTCTTGGATTAAAAGAAAAAAACATTTCCAAAAGGTATCAATTTTTATTATTATTGACTCTTCCTTTTCATTAATATAAAATTTTCATTTTTTATTATCTTATTTTTATTTTTATAAGCTAATCATATTTTCATAATTTATTTCTAGCCTACATTCTGTTTTTGAAAGCCAAAGTAAAGATGTTACCATTATCCTAATTCCTGGAAAATATTCAGAAAACCTTGCTCTTGTTTCTGCCATTGATTCAATCAAACCTAATAATTTGAATAATGATTCTCAGCACATCAAATTGAATTCGATTAAACTTATCCAACACCGCAATGATGCTAACAATAATGTTCTGAATATAGGTATAATAATCTTCCATCCATTTTCAGTTTAGACTTCTTCCCACTTCATTTATTGTTATTTCACTTTAAAAATCTAACTAATTGCATCTTTAGGTACCAATCAGGATATTGTATTAGAAAATGATACTTCAGTCTCCAAAAGCTTGTTGGTTGTCAGTTCTCTTATATATGATAAAATATCTTCTAGAATAAGCCAATTATTAGATTCTTTTCACTTCAATGTTATTACAATTGAGCATATTACTTTCAACGAAGAATCTTTATCAAAAATATTCGAGCCAGAAATAAATATAAGCTATCAAATTAAGTCTGAGCTATTCATAGGAAGAAAAAGTGTAGCTATATTGTTGGAAAAGGACCATGCAGTTATGGAATGTAAAAAAATGATTTCGAATTTGAGCCCTCTCATTACTGAAATCATCGGGCCTAAATTAAGGTACGTTTTTTGAAAAGCTTTTGTAGATTTTTAAATTCTGAAAATTCATTACATATAGAGTATCCGAATTGCTACCGTTTATTAACCCAGTTGAACTTCTATTTTCAAGCAACACCGATTTGGATTCTGTTTTTGCATCCAAATTCATATCTTCTTTAAATGACTCAAAGCAATTTATTAATGATGACATCTTGAAAACCCCCGTACAGGAGGACTTTCAGCAAACCATTAACCCTTCTGAAAAAGATAACATTTTGGCCAAAATTTCTGCTTCTTCCGATAATCTACTCGAAGATTCAAAGAATCCACTATCATTAAAAGCATCAATTAAAGATGTTACACTTGATAATATGCCTTCAGATTCATCCCAGCTTGAATCAGATCCCCAATCTCATGATTCAATGCCTTTTACTGACGAAAAATCCGATCTCAGAGATGAAAAGAAAGACGAAAGCATAATAATTAGCCCCGAAATAGAACTTCCTACCATTAAACCTAACTGCTTAGAAAATGAAGATCAATCTTGTGTAAATCAAAACGTTCAAGATAAAAATGGAACAATAGGTCCCAACCAAGTTGATAATTTGAATTTAAAAACGGAAATAGTTTTACAACAAGATTCAGTTCCCTCTTCTGAAATAGAGCCTATGGTCAATAGTGCTGTTTCTGATGAAAGAAATAAACCCATTGAGGGGTCTTTCAATTTTAATCAATTAGGTTCAAATGATTTTTCTGTCAAAAATACTCATAATATTACAGAAGATAAAAGTGATAAAATAGATCCCAACATGGAATCACTCGAATTCAATGATGAGATTCATGCTGTTAACACTATTCAAGTAAACAAGAAAAAAGATTCCAATTCAGAATTAATAGCGTCGATTTCGAATAATAATGGTCACTCTGAATCATCAACAGGTGACTATAACTTAGAAAGTAGTGAGTTCTCAGTTGTGGGTGGTTCTCATCTCAGCCCGTTAGATGAAGGAATTGTATCCAGAATCGATAGTGACACGCCATCTCCGACAGTTAACAATGATTGCACACAATCAAAGGATGCTCCGAATCATATTATATCTGATCCCATTATATCTGATGTTTTATCACCAGATTCATTTTCAAAATCCTCTTTAAATACTGAAAATATGTCGGACACACATCTGTATCAAAATTTATCTCCTGGGAACTCTTTAAATTCTTCTGATCCCCTTTTAATCTCTGGCTCTTCGGTTTCATTCCATTCTAATTCATCTGAATTCGGTGGAGAATCTCTTTCTACTCATTCAAGTTTAAAACCCAGCATTGTATCGAAATTCATTAATAAATTTGATAAGGCTGCCTCATCTGATCTAGAAAATAATATAGATTATTCGAAATCCATAAAACCCGATCCAAGTTACTCTGTTTTAAGTGAGAAAACTGACCCAGAAAACACTATCATTTTATCCGATAAAGCGAGTTTACCAGGTATTATTTATTTTTTTTGATATTTTTATTTTAATTTAAACTTGAATTTTTTTATTTTACTCTATCTATTTTCTATCTTTTATACTTTCTAACCATTTATTGTATTATTATAGATCATCCTATATATATTCATCCCGAGATCAGTGTCTTTAAGCTCAATGGCTCTAAAAATGACAACGAATCTAAAATCTCCCATTCTCCAAATAATTCTGATCTCTCATCCCTTTCTCAGAACATTGTAGATAACATAAATATTACAATTTTTATAATCTATTTAATTATTTTTTATTAATTATTCATAGGATGAATTAAGCATATCCAACTCGGCAAAAAAAATCGGCATCCCTTCGACTCCAGTGTTGCCCATCTCCAACAAAATATTAAAATCACCATTTTTTATTTACGATAATAATTTGCATAAAGAAGCCGATACAAAAGACTGTTCTTCAGAAAATCGTACTAATGGGATAAATAAAAGCAAGCCCATCACCCCTTTTAACTCAGAGGAACCTATTGAAAAAGAAATTAAAAAGACATCCTTACTTGAAAAGTTAATTGACGGGGCACCAACTACGGATCAAATCATTAATAAATCAACAAATCAGGTTTCTTATCTTGAGCCGGGAATTAATAATAACGATGATCTTAATGCTATTGCCTCAGAATTTTCTAAAAGTAATAATGTCCATTCGCCTGAAAAAGCCCCTCAAGCTGTAGATACCATTGATAATCTGAGTGATAAGAATATTGATCCGGAAAAACTTAATCACGAGGCTATTGCATTCATTGATCCAAACTTGGATGAATCTCTCCCTAAAAAATCTGATTTAGAATTATGTAAAGAACCACCTATGGAACATCCTTTAAGAAATCAATCACTCAAAAATGCTCTCAAGGTTCATGACAAGCCCAGTCTTCACAAGAAATCATCTGATTATAATTTGAATCACAAAACTCCAATTAATAAACTTTCTGGAAGCCCTTCCATTCCCAAAAATTCAAATGCTTCTAGATCTGGGCCTTCCTTTTTTAAACCAACCGCATCCAGCATCGCTAAAATTAATGATTCATTACGTGTCAAAACATCTGAAAACAGAAAAGTATCAGTCGAAACAAAGGCTCCTTTAAAACAAGTAACCCATCCGAATCGCACTACTAGTGTTTCTAATATATCTAAAACGCATAACCAAAGTATCAATGTATCATGTCCCGAAAAGTGTGACACTGCTACAGTCAGAAAAGTATCTCGAAAACCCCCAATCCCCACTTTCGGTCGCTCCTCTGCCATTAAGAAAACCCCCTCTAACCAACAACCTATTTCTAACTTGGAATCTGTTACAACAGTTAGAACCAAAAAGCCTCCTCTGCCATCTGAAGCCCGAGGAAATATCATTAAAAGTCCACAATAAGCTAATAATCCTACATTTATGAATTTTACTCCTAGTTAATATATTTTATTTTAAAACTGAGATCTTTTATTATAGATTGTTATATCCCGCAAATTAACTTTCCGGTGATTCAAACAATCCTATATTGTCATATTTTTCATAATCATTTATTTCTAAATTTTTATTTTAGTTTAAAGGCATTTAAAAAATTTTAAGAAGTCGCCACCATTCTTATATCCATATACCTTGTTTTTCCGCTATAAGCCGCGGTTAGATGTAGAAAAAAAAGTTTTTTTTCCGAAAAAAATAGGCTTAATAAAGGAGTGCGGTTATATAAAGGTTCAAAGAAAAAATTTCAGAATCTTTTAGAAATTTTTTTTACTTTTCATACATTTTGAATATGAACACTTCTACTTTTTAATCTTCTTCTTCCTCGCTCTTGCATTCAAAAATTTCTGTTACCAAAAATGTATCCAAAAGTTTCATTCGTGCATCTTGATCCTCTGTTGATTTATCATCATCGATTTCTTTAAAACCTTCTTCTTTTTCTTTATCTGTTTGCTTCCTCGCTTCATCGTAAAATTGAATCGAAGTTTTTTTGAAACCGTTTATGGTTGCTGAAAACGGAACCGCTTGCTTCCCTTAGCCTTTTTTGAAAAAATTAAGCAGAAAACACGAAAAAGATATATGCCATTGTCTTTTTTAGTATATGCCATTGTTATATAGTATTTTTCCATCCATTTTATAGTAAATTTTACAATTTTGAATTTTTTATAACCATAAAAGTTAACAGTTAAGCTTTAAACCTCAAAAGTGGACACTTGGTACTAATATACCAGACCAAGTGTACTAAATATCAAAATACGGCTCTCTTTCGGTTTCCGTGTGGTAAAAATCACGGCTCAAATCGATCGATTTTAAGCTATAAAACGAGAGCCAATAAAATCCAAACGTGATCCTGCAACTTAGCGTATTAATCAAAAAACATCCGTACTGTTATTATAAACTCTTTGCCAAAGTTTGGGAGAGTTTGGACAAAGCTAAAATCTAAAAATTGCAGAGTTTGCAATTTTGTCAAAAAACTTGGTAAAATTTCAGTTTTTAAGCCTATAAAAAACTTAACGGAAAAAAGTGCAAATTGTCAAATTGGTGCACTTCCGCAAAACTAAACTAGGAATAAATCTATCAAGACGAGGTCCTACAACTTTGCGTATTAATTAAAAAAGATTGAAAAAGCCAATATCTAATTTGAGAAAAAGTTTGGAGTGAATCCAGAGACTGAAAGAATGGTTAATTTCCAACTTTATGCCCCAGCTAGGAACGTGACCCTAATGCCCAAATTTTTTAAAAATAATTCGTTTGAATTGCTCAAATTCATCAATTAGATAAATTTGGACGCTTTATACAATCAAATTTAACATTTTGCAAACTATATTCAAAAAACACAAAAAAA
>LSSL01000671.1:0-13694 GCA_001953115.1 Smittium mucronatum | reverse complement strand
TATATGCCATTGTTATATAGTATTTTTCCATCCATTTTATAGTAAATTTTACAATTTTGAATTTTTTATAACCATAAAAGTTAACAGTTAAGCTTTAAACCTCAAAAGTGGACACTTGGTACTAATATACCAGACCAAGTGTACTAAATATCAAAATACGGCTCTCTTTCGGTTTCCGTGTGGTAAAAATCACGGCTCAAATCGATCGATTTTAAGCTATAAAACGAGAGCCAATAAAATCCAAACGTGATCCTGCAACTTAGCGTATTAATCAAAAAACATCCGTACTGTTATTATAAACTCTTTGCCAAAGTTTGGGAGAGTTTGGACAAAGCTAAAATCTAAAAATTGCAGAGTTTGCAATTTTGTCAAAAAACTTGGTAAAATTTCAGTTTTTAAGCCTATAAAAAACTTAACGGAAAAAAGTGCAAATTGTCAAATTGGTGCACTTCCGCAAAACTAAACTAGGAATAAATCTATCAAGACGAGGTCCTACAACTTTGCGTATTAATTAAAAAAGATTGAAAAAGCCAATATCTAATTTGAGAAAAAGTTTGGAGTGAATCCAGAGACTGAAAGAATGGTTAATTTCCAACTTTATGCCCCAGCTAGGAACGTGACCCTAATGCCCAAATTTTTTAAAAATAATTCGTTTGAATTGCTCAAATTCATCAATTAGATAAATTTGGACGCTTTATACAATCAAATTTAACATTTTGCAAACTATATTCAAAAAACACAAAAAAACTTTCAAAAACACAAAAAACCAAAAAAAAATGTTCTCAGCATAGCAAATCTGATATTCCACGACCCATTAAAAGGGTAAAGGCGATGGATAATTTGAACTACAGAGATACCCTTAAACTAGGGTTTTTTTAAAACTTTACCCAGAATAAAGCTCCCTCTAGAAGAAATACAATTCAAAAAACCCTTGAGCACAATAACCAACCAAAATACAGCAAACCAGACGGCATTGATAATGTTGAGATCTCGGTTAGACATCTTATAGATGGGACGCCACAAAAAAAGATTAAAAAAATCTGTTCTAATGGATCAGATAAAAAGATATGGATGATCTGGACCCAGTTTAGAGACGAAGAGCGAAGAGCTTTTGAAGCCTCAAAATCCATATCTGAACATCTTACCGATCTATACTTCAGCATGCAGGAGGATTTCAAATTTAGGACTACCTACTTTATATTCCATTCAGTTGCAGATGCTGAAGATCCAATGATAAAATATATTACATTAGATGGAAAAAAAATCGAATTTCATCGGGCAGTTAGGTATGAGGAGAAGGTGGCTGTATTTAACATACCAAATTACGGGAATATGGATATTATATCCATAATTGAAATGCTCAAAGCTCAATTGGGGTATCTTGGAACGATAAAAGACATAAGCGCATTAGCTATATAGGTTACCAAATGTTTTTACAGTATGGTATCCGAATATTTTTCTGCAAAAATTATGTAGACACAGAACTACCGCTGTTCATAATTCACGATGATGGAAAAATAAATCTATTTCATCAGGGGTTTAAACCAGCATGCAGTTTTTGCTAACAAAGCTATCACTGGAGATCCGACTACAAAGAAATATAAAAAAAAAAGCTATTTTGAATAATTCAAAAAAAGAGAAATCAAAATATACTATCCCGACTCAAGAGTCATTAGCTGTAAGCCAGGGGTCAGAAATAAAGAAAAATATGTAGAAAAACAATTAAATATTGAAATTTCCCCAAAGAACCAACATAGTACTATAAAAAATATGGCCAATGATATTAAAATTATGAAAATTAAGCTCATCAAAAGTCCCAGAAAAATATCAGATGCCTCCCAGATCCCAGAAAAAGTCTTAAATATGCAATCATATAATAAAGATTGTAATAAAGATTGTAATAAAGATGCAGTAATTAGCAAGGAAAATAAACTAAGAGATGATTTGATGCTCATTAAACCAAAGTCCATCGAAAATATGACTACATTGGAATCTGAAGATTACTTTGGGGATGATAAACCATCCGAATTGTCTGATTTGGACTTCTCCGAATCAAATTCCGATCATAGAAAAATCAAAAAAGAACCGGGGCTAAATAATGATGGTTATTCCATTGAATCTGAAATTAGAAATAAAAAATACACCGAAGCAACTACAAATGGTAGAAACGGCAGCATCCATATAAACGAATTATGGAGGTAGAAAACACTGTTTTTGAAAAATAAAAAAATGGAAGACTCTACTATCTTTACGAAGAGCACATAGAGCAATGAGGTCTCCTATTCATCAAAAAACCAATTTAATTCTAATTATAAAAAAATAACGACAAAAAAATCTTACAAAATTTAAAATTTAAAAATATCAATAAAACGTGTCAAAAACAAGGGGAGAAGAAGCAAGAAAAAAGGTACTAACTAAAAGCAAAGATATATTTAAGCCAAGTATTACTTTTGCTGACAAGAGAGCGTATAATTTATTTAACTTTGACTAATAATAGGAAACAAAAGACAATTGCTGTCAGATAAATAAATCAAAAACTAAAAAAACCGGGACTATTTATGTGTTTTGCTTCAGTGCAAAACACATACAAAACGTAGGAATAGTTTAGGTTAGAATAAATTCTATAGTTTAGAGTAAGTGCTAGTAAGATAAAATACGCAGAAAAAGCGTTGGGAATATTTGTACCAATCAGTAGTTATGCTACTGGTCAAAATAGATGTGCAGGAGTGGTGTTATCATTTTGTTTTTATCACTGGCTATATTACTGGGCGGTATAAATCCGCAGCAAAAGCGTTGAAGATGTTTGTACAAATCAGCGGCTGTGTATTGGTTGAAATAAAGATACGGGGATAGCGTTATCATGTTTTTCTGCATCACGTTATATTATTGGGTCGTATAAATGCACAGTAAAAGCCAGGACAAAATTTCCCAATCATGACAAATTGTTTTTTAATTTTCCCGAACCGAATGCGGGAACTGCAAAAACCCATTTCTAACACCTCACCAGTCTCAAAAATCAGGAATTTATGGTCAAAAAAATCAAACAAAAACATAAATCATATAAACATGCGACATACGCAACCAATACCTTAAATTTAAATTTATCCAAATTGGATGTTTTTTCTCTTCAAAAGTCATTTGAAGCTAAAATTATACTAGAAAAAAATATGGAAATAAGGAAAAAGTCATGAAAAAATATCTACGACAGTATTAATTGAAGCATATCTAGAAACTCAAAATTAAAAGTGATGAGGATTAATATCAGAGGTATAAAATCGATAATTCCTGAACTAGAAATTATTTTTTAAAAAAATATTATGGGTTTAATATTAATACAATAAACCTTCTTAAACAAGAAGTAATATCGATGTAAGATATTCGGCTACACCATAATAGAGTCTAAAGCTGATCTAACCAAGGGTGATAATAGTCTTTTGATAGGAGTCAGAAAAAAATCTGGGCTCTTTATTAACGAATTAAAAAACCACCCAACTTGTATGGTTGGCATAATACAAGTAAAAACTCGAAAATTCAGTAATTTTAAAATTTTAACAATCAACTCCCATATAATCTCTTATGGGATAAGAAAAAAAAGAACGATGGAAGAAATAAATCTTTTTCTGAATAAAATAGTAGACACAAAAGACTAAATCATCTTTGCAGGTGACTTCAATATGGACGCGAAAAAATGGATCCAGTTTATAAAAAAGTCTGGTACCAATTATGAATATGCCCGAGTAACCGAATCACTGGGCTCTCGATGGAATAGGAATGTTATGAGTCGAATGATTGATCACATATGTTTCTATGGGGTTGGATCAATACCAAATCTGTGCATTGCAAACTAAATTTTTGGCATATCCTACCATTTCCTAACACAGTTGAATGAGAATTGGATTCTTTAGATAGACCCCCATAAAAAAAGAAATATCAACGTGAAAAAAATTTAATCGGTCAAAGACCAATTAATTTCATGCAACCGATTCGATCTATTTGCCACCGATCTAATCGATATAAATCAAAGTGCTAAAGAGTCAATTGATATAATATGGAATTAATATGACTGAATAGCTGATTTAACCGATCTCGCCTATCAAAAAAAATTTTTTTTTGTCTAACAAAGCTATCGAAAAAATTTAAAAAAAAGAAAAAGCTTTAAAGCTTATAAATAAGGATAAAATCGATTTGGATGCCTATGTAAAGGCGAAAAATGATGCTTAGAAGTCAAGAAAATAGATTCAAATTTTTTTTATGAATATATAAACACTAATGAACCAAAAAAAATGTGGGAATTAACTAAATAATCAACACTAAAATTAATAATCAGCACTTCAGTAAACCCAATGCTTGATATTCACAAGAAAATAATAATATAACCTGATGCCAAACTAAAAATTTGGGAAAATCACTTCAAAAAACTTGCAATAGATATAACCGGTAACAGTAGAGCTACTGATAAGTAGGAATCGATGTTGATCTATGACATAAAACCCTTCCAATATTGTGATGAACCAATAAAATTGTCAGATATAACCCCTTCTCCAAAAAAAATATCAAAAAATAAAATCTGGAACCTATGGAATCCCCAATGAAGTATGGAAAATAGCTAAATCTTAAAATTAGACTACTTAGAAAATTCTCAATTTAATCTTTAAAATTATATGGTCAATCATGGACACTGGATAAATTTCTGAAATAAAGTCAACAGTCATAGCGCTATCAATCCCAAAAAAGGAACATCTTCAAGACCCAAACAATTACCGCGGTATCTCACTTACACAGAAGTTCGTAAAAATATTGACAAAAGTTTATCTAATGAACTCGCATAAATCAGCGAAAAATGCATTATTATTTTATAAGAATAAGGATTATTTAGGATTCGAGATGAATGCATCTCCCAGGCGACAGCTTTGTATGAAGTTGTAAAACGGAGAAAAATTATGGTCTTAGAAACTTGGATAGAATTTATATATTCCTCTAAAGCTTATGACATGGTGTCACGCGTGGTACTGATATTAAGCTGATGAATTTAGGAATCGACGGGAATATTTTATTCATTATAAAGAACTTTTTCAGTCGCCGAAATTATCTGTAAGATCAGAAAATGAGCTGACTGAGATATTTGATTATAAGTGTGGCGTGAGACAAGGATGCCCAGTATCATCGATTTTATTAAATTTTTACATTAGCGATATTTTTGATGGAATTTAAGATGTATATGTGCACACACTAGGGAAAAAAATCCGTGGACTTGTATTCGTAGATGATTTTGCAGTAATAGCAAATACACTGAAGTGATAAAAAAAATCTTTAAACTCTGTTTATTATCGGGACAAATATTTGGGAAATAAAAATTAACACATCGAAGTCCGGAACGCTCAGAATCTGTTCAAAAATAAATTATTCTTTCACCGCCCAAGGAAAAAAATATGAAAATTTACAAGTATATGAATAACTTGGTTAGATATTTAATGAAGACTTTTTTGGCATCAGCGAAAATAAAAAAAAATAAACTAAAAGTCAAAAATGGATTTTTTAAGAGTATTCAAATTTTTATCTAGGTTCAATCTTCTAACTGCGATAAAAATAAAAATAATAAATTCAGTACTCATTATGATTGGAACCTATTTTGGTGAGACATTCGGTATGAGTGAATACAGAACCAATCATATATAAATTGAAATATATAAAGATGTTAGATTTATTTCCCGAGTGGAAAAATCTGCTGCTATGGAAAGACTTAATAAAAATATATATAAAATCATTCTTTTTAAATACCAGTTTATCCCGTAAGATGGTACAATACGAATAATAAAATTCAAATAAATGGTCCGCTGACATAATACAAAAACCCCCCGATCGTGTATGAACACATTGGTGACGAAAACATAAAAATGGCTGAAAAAATATAATAAAACCTGCAGAATTTTTCAAATTAAAAAACCATTAACCTATCAAAAAAATCGAATAACAGATCCATAATTCAAAAATGAGCATTAAATGAAAAATTAAAAAATTCTGGAAATTGGATCAATCTTCAGGCCCTGTATCGGATCCGCGAATAGGCCTCCAGGAAATCGGTAAAATCCGAGTTGGTTAATTTTGGATGGTTCAGCTCCTGGAAAATGCAGAAATCGATTGATTAAAGTTATATTTTTTTCTCCCTTTTGCAAAAAAAAAACGTGCCAGAGCCAATTGAGCACCCATTTTTACTGTGCGAAAAATGGAGAAACTTATTAGATATAAAACTAGACAATTTATGTTAAATATATAAATTTCTAAGAAAGTTTAACGTTTCTTTTTCTGCACCAATATATTTGGAACGTACCGTAAAAGCTTTAGGAGGGTGACTAAAATATCTTTTTTTAAATAAGCGCTAAGAACTCCAGTCAATTATTGAGCTGGAAACAGAGATAATTTCGGATGGAGTTATCTTTGCACGCTATAAATACTGGAAAGTAATTATAGATCACCAGCCTCTTTGGGCCAATTAACAATGAGTAAGTCGATGCTAGAGCGGTGGATCGATGTTAGATAGGGAATTTTTTTTGAAATTTTTATTGGTGTTTTTATATATTTTTCATTTTTTTAAAAAAAAAAATTGCATAAAAAAACAGCGTCATAGAGCAAAATTTCGGATATGGCCTTAAGATATGAGAAATTGCGTAATATTTAACTATTTTTTGCCGATAGACTACATTATAAAACCAAAAAAAAAAAAGAAATATAAATAGGAAATTTATAAAAAATAAAAAAGGCAAAAATTACGAACAGGATATTTTTTTGCCCTTTTTTTAATACATATCCATTAGTATTCTATATTTTACAGATATTTTTATTTTACATACTGAATCTTGAGTTTTTTAAACCATAAAACAAAATTTGAAATTTTTTAATGTAAAAATAGCAGATTTAGTGTTATATAATTCAAAGAGGCTAAGTATTAAGAGTTAAAATCATATCAGTTAAAACTAATCCGAAAATTATAAGTTAATAAACATAAAGTTAAATATAATTTCATGAGTTTTTCATTTTATAAGCTACTAATTACTCATTATTTTTATCCTCATCATCTTTACTTTATTAGAGGCACACTGTAAGTATAAAAAATTTCCTTTTTATTGCTTCACGATATACAACAGAACATGGATTTTTAATCCAAGATCCAGTGCCCATTTGTCCAAAGTCTAATCAAGGCACTGAAAAAATAGGCGAAAATTCCAACCCGAAAAAGATCGTAATCTAGAACCAGAATCCTATGAATTACTACAGGGTTAAATGCTACTTTCCTGAAAGTCTATACAGAATTAATGGAACGATCTACATATATTTAAAATCACTTCAAATACTCCCAAATCTAATAAGAGCTCGTGATTATGATCCACCAATTCCAAAAAAAAAAGTACTATTAACCACAAACCACCGCAAATGAACTATACAGCGTCTAGTTCATTGAATAAAACTAATTTAAAACTCATTGTAATACAGTTAGTACTAGCTCAAAAAAGCCCCCCAATCAACTATATGCCCACCTTGAAACCTAAAAAACTCCAGGACGAATTGTTCTATTATCCTGAAGTATTTTACTCCAAAGCTATGAGATCTCATCTTTCCAAAATCTCTTTAACCGTAAAATAAATGAGATTAGATAGCTTTAATAGGTGACTGGAGCTGAAAGGCTAACCTAATCAGCTCATCAAATCTGAAAAAATACAGCTTATCAATCTAGAAGCGCTGAACACCCTCATCAAAAAGAATAATGCTGATGAAAAACAAAGATACGATCCGCTTTTCAATATCCAGCAGAATAAGTTTACAGTGTATTTGAATAGCAGAAAAAATAATTATTGTGCTTAAAGAAAACGCCGATCCGCCACAAATTCTAATTTTTCAAATAAGGCAGTCAAGAAAATCCTAAATTTTAGCAGGAGTGGTTGCGGCCATGGGAGGTATTCTCAGTGGATACCGAAATGGGACCCTTAGTGGGAAATTTTATAGCTACTTAAAGGCATCTTGGTACAAAATATCTTACATTAATTGGGTTTGTAGTATACTTTTGAGGGAATACGGAATATCTTTCAAGAACACAAAATTTCAAAAACTGACTTAGCTACCGATGCTCCTCGGTCTTACGGGTACACCTAGTTAGTTATTTCTACTTCTATATAAATGAAGCAGAGAAGGATAGTCAGAAAAGCTCTTTCGGTAAAATCTTCTATTTTCTATCGAATTAAGCTACTTAGGAGATACCGCAGAGGGATCTAGGCTTCTTCGGCTATATTTTCATGATTTAAAAAAGAAATAAGGCATTAGATCAATAATACACATCTAGCAAAATCAGCATTTAGGAGAGTCTAATATCAAAATAGAGATTCTTTAATCAATATGCATAATAACCCATAAAAAGGATTGCCTGATGTTCCCAGAACCACATTATTCACTCGTACATATTCTAGTTTAAAATTAGTGCCGAAAATAACCCGAGCTTTATAGGAGCTACCACTGATTGCAGTATCTCGCTCTAGATTTCGGACTATCACTGAGTACATTTTTCCTCACGAAGATCCTAAATTCTGTTCTTAAATAGTCAGGATCGAAAGAAATTCGCATCTCGGATTATATTTGCGATCCGTTAATCATGGGAACTCCACGGAGGAGCGCGGAATTATCATACGCTAGATATACACCAATATTTATGAATTTGGATTCAAGGCAAAATGTGAAGATTCTTTATCTTCCTCATACCAATAAATTACACAATTGGATATATCAATGCACATCAGAAAAATGAAACTTAAGACGATTTCGACCAAAATCTGGGATATTCAAAGAAATGTCACCAAGCTCCTGAATAAAAGGTAAAAAAAATTTAATCTATTAACTAGTTTTGTTGTGAAATCGCAGCCAATGTATTTAGCACAGCTTCAGGGATTTTTTATGCTCTGAAAATTCGTAGAGCTCAAAAGCGATTATCTTTCAACCTCTAAATATTGGACTTCAGCAGTTTTTTTGGAGAAACCAACCATTTAGAACCAATTAATCTGGAATAATCAACTGAAGTCAAAAAACCAGACTCTCTTTTGTGACAGAGTCTTCGGAAATGAATTTTTTACAAGTATTTCAGAATTTTTCCCGTGGGACAGTAGAAGAATTTTAAATTTACTTAGGACCATGAAAATGATCAAAAATGGATATTTACATCAGCTCCAAGGATCTTCTCAAGGTTTTACACTTTCTAAAAATCCTGAGTGTGGTTAGTCAACAATGCTTTCTACTCTGAAAATACACGCGCGCACTTTAATATCAGTAATTTTGCTAAAGCAAAGTTCCTGGGTTGTTGGGAATACCAGAAGAGAATTGTTTTTTTTTACACAGATTAAATTCCAATACTCTACCACAGATATAAATTTTTCGAAAAGACTGAACCCGGTAGACTCGCTTAATAGGTTAACTGTTCAAACATAATGGTATATTCTACGAAGACCTTCGATTCGCTGAAATCAAGTTATAGTTTAAGGTATACAAAATACGGATTAAATTTTGTCTCTAAACAGAAAAGAAAAGTGCAAAATTAATTTAGCTGGTTTCTAGAAAAAAAATTCCTGATGTAAAAAAAAGATAGCCTTCAAATGGAAAAATTTCAGCTATACTTACGGTTGCCCAACCTATAACCTTTTATCTCAAATGGTACAAGATTTACATCGAGACCAAATTAATATTACCTTATAGGTGCCAATTTGGAAGGCAGAAAAATGTTTAATAGATCATATGTCTCTCTTTGTGCCACAAAATCTTTTTCTGCTAGTGAAAACAATAATCCCGGAATAAAAAAGCTGAAATTCGACTATCTCGGCAAAAAAGAATTGGAGCTTGATGGTATCGAGGATCAGTGGTGTTTTCAGGAAGTCTGAGATCTAAAAAATCTCTTCATTGACAAAAAAAAAATAAATGAATGACTTTCTAGACGTTGATTCGGGTACAGATCTGTCCAATGGCGCTTTTTAGGTCAAGAAATTTCACAAGAGATAAATACTATGATTTCAACTACTTAAATAATCTTCCATCTAGCAAGAAAATTCGTTTTCAATAGATGAGGGTAGCATGTATAAAAGACTATATATCAACGCTTCTAAAGTTTTATAAAACCTTCACTGATTCAGTGAGTCATCCGATATTTATTGAGTTGACTAAAATATCAGATTATTCATAGTTTTTTTTTTTTTAGACTATTTCTATATATTTTTCCAGTTCCGCAAATATTCAAGTATTGGGATTAATCATTGGATTCAAGATCGAGAAACTTACTGCCAAGATATTTTGAAACTATCTGTGAAATTTTTTCTCGTAGACAGCTATATAAATAGAATAGATAGTGAAAAAACTCATATTACTCGGATAGAGCTTAACTAAGTAAAAATAGCGACTGAAAAAAAGGGCTGGCCTCTAAATAAAAAAATTATGAAAGATAAACACCCCTCTCACTATATGTATTCCATGTGGGAGAAAATATTAAATCGCTTTAATATAAATACATCAAACCATAAAGCTACATTTAGATCTGTAATTACATCTCTAGACTTAAAAAATATTTCTTTTAGTGATTGGGCACTAAAAATACATTACTTTGTCCCAAATATCGGTCTATTTATTTAATTGGTTATACTATTGCCTTTTTAAATCTTTCGTCTCCATGTGTGATAAGCTATCCGATTTATCTAAATTTATACAAATATATTTGCCAATTTCATATCTTTAACCAATAGTATGTTAATTTATCAAAGCTAAATCAAATAAACATATTTTATAGCCATGAAAATGACACTAAATAGCCCTCCGACGACAAAAATTATAAAAATCGAGGAAGGTAATATTAATGTTTTTTCAGAAACGTTAAAAGACATGGATAAGCTTTGGCAAAAAATTGAAGGTGAAGAATAAACCAGATATCGAAAAAATGGGAAAAGAAGATGTTTATTTAGACTAATGAAGTTGGCTTTTTTTATGAATAATGAAATTTCATTAATAAAAGTTTTTGAGACTTTTTTTAAATGACACGTATTAATTCAAAATATTGGTTTTTTAATCCCGTATTTAGAAGGTTATGATTTATGCTTCAACGTTAGAAATGAAGATTTCACAAAAATAAAATAAATCGGTCTGAAACTTGATAAGAACTGATATTAAATATTTAAAACGAAAAAAAAATCATTCAAATATTATCCAACAGAGTTGTCTAACTATATAAATAGACTGATATTTGGGGCAAATTAATGTGTTTTTGGTGCCAATCACTAAAAGAAATAATTTTCAGGGCTAGAGATGAAATTCCGGTACTAAACGCAACTTTCTAGTTTGATGTATAAATATTATAGTGAATCAAATCTGTTACCCGATTCCATATTACATAGATTATGTCGAAAATTAGCAGTAAATAAAGGGATAAGTATACCTCTAACCCGGCATCGTATCCCAAAAGCAGAAAATTTATTTTAAACTGATTATTAAGTCATATTAATGACGCTTAATAAATGCTAACATTAGATAGAATTACGACACATTCCGATATATATTGGATTTAATACATCGAGATCCGAATAAACCAGTATAAAGGATAATCCTATGGGAGCAAAGTTAGTGGAAAGTTATTATGTATAGTTTTATGAAATAGTTTCGTAAGCATTACGGACGAAATATTCCATATTTGTTATATAATATCGAGTCGTGAAATTTCGTTTTTAAGCTTGGCTGAGTCTATATTAAATATGGGGAATTTAATATTCCTCTTTTTAAAGTACAGTGTCGGAATCTATCTTCGATCTAAATGGCTCGGTAAATTCGTAATATACATCTAGAGATTATCATTCCAGGAGTTTTCATTTTTAGATACACATTATTACATTGTTTAAGGGGGGAATGGTATTTTCATTCTTAAAAACACATAATTGCATTTTTAGAAAAATGTTATTTAATGATAGGGGATATTTTTTTCCATTTATGGAGGCATAATATCACAGGATTGGATATATTCATTTTTATAGTTACAGAAAATTTCCCACTTTCTAGAGCATAATTACTATATTAAATAATCCGCCCATATTATTTTTATAAATGATGATTATAATTCAGTTTATTCATTTATATCGTCGATTTCATATAGAATATCTAAACTAATGGATGCATTAACATTTGAAGCTGTCAAAACTCTCATAGAAAAAGTGATTATGAAATAAAAATAATAATAAAATAATAATTACTTTATGAAGAAAGATCCATTATTTGTTATCATTATTAGTAATTTTATTGAGAAAGTGGTTTTAGATAGAAATTATTTTGAAATTTTTAAAAAATTGAAGTATCATCCTAATTAAATAAGATCATATTTTTTGATTTTCGATGCCTTTAGATTTTACTTATTTCAATTTCCTGATGGTATATCGAATGAATTAGTTCTTGGAGAAATCATAATCGATATAAATTCCTTTATAAAAATAATTGGGGCGGGTTATGTAAAAAAAAGTAGTAAATATGCTCTAAAAAGTGGGAAAATGTCTGTAACTATGAAAATAAACATCTCCAATCCTGTGATATTATGCCTATAAAAATATAAAAAAATCTACTCAATAATGAAATAATATTTTCCTAAAAATGAAAAAACATATCTCCAATAATGTAATAATATGCTCTAAAAATGAAGTTATGTATTTTTAACATCTAAAAAAGATCCTCGTAATAATTTAATAATTTGTCTCTAAAAACGTTAAACCCTGCAAGCTCCACCCACCCTTTCTTATTTACCTTTGACGAAAGATCATAATGATGAAAATAATGTGTAATTTTCAGCTTATAAAATTGATATTTTTGAGCTCTTTTTATCTCACTTTATTTTTTTTTGTCTTTAATTTTCAGTTTAGTTCCATATAATAATGCTTTAAAAGTTAATATTTCACACATCAGCAACGTGATTGAAGACCTACTGGAAATTTCACCTACTAAAAATTTCGCTTAATTTTTGTCTAAAAAAATTTTATTGTTGAAAAATTAACAAAAAGATTTATTTTTTGCAGAAATGATTTGTTTTTGTAGGAAGTTATTTTTTTAAATGAAGTTTAATAGGTTTAAAAATCAGGCGTAAATCCTGAAGGTGAAGTGACTATTGACTTATTTACATTTCACCTACTTTTTGACCACTTAAAATCAAATATTAAGACATATGCGTAAATTTGTGTATTTTGGTGAAACTAAAGGTTTCTATTTGTCCAAAAAATCTTAATTATGAAAAACATTTGGTTGATCTAGTAGGTGAAGTGTATGCCCCTAAGAGTGAAATACCTTGCCGTGGTTTAGGGGCTTAATAGTGTACTTTTTCGAAGTACACTAGACTAAAATTTCACGCAGCGTTGTACTATTCTTGGTTGGGAGTAGTGGAGACAGTGCACAGCATTGCACTATTCTTGGTTGTGAGTAGTGGAGATAGCTCACAGCGATTCGGAGGACAGCGATTCCAGAGGAGGACCATCTAGAAACAGGAGGAACCGATCGTTTAGCACAGCTGAGACATAGTCTAGTGCACATTTCCAGCGTTCGACAGTCAGACGGATCTCAGCGTCTAACAGCTATTTGTAGGAAAGCCATGTCGATCAAACCCACGTTTGGGTACGAGCCTAATTTTATTAATCCTGTTAGAAGTAGGCTCT
>LSSL01000669.1:5252-22303 GCA_001953115.1 Smittium mucronatum | reverse complement strand
TTTGGATCAAAAAAGTGTATGATAAAAATAAACACTAAAATATCTAACTCACTTAAGAAGTACATTATCTTACAGCATATATACTGGGGAAAATATAAATATACTACAAATATTACTTATTTTTGCATATATATATATATAAATGCTCGAGGATATGATCTTGCAATATATATATATATATATCTAAATAATTCTTTGTTAATTTAACAAAAATAAATCAAACGATAAATTATTTGATTATATTTTGGTGAAAATGAATTAAAAAGTTATAATTTTAGTGTAATTTTGGTGAAAATGAATTGAAAAGTTATAATTTTAGTGTAATTTTGGTAAATGTTATATTTTTTCGTTAGCATAAATATTGTTTAATTTATAAATATTATTATTATTTTATAAGAAATTTGTATTTTCACCAAATTCTTGTAAAATATAAAATATCTAAAATTCTGATAAAAAATAATAATCAATGTTGTGCAAATGAAATAATAAAATAGTTATTAATTTCGACTTTTTAATTCAAATTTAATGGATTTTTTATTTAAAAGATGCAATGCATTATATTTCATTTTTATATATTAATTCTATTTGATAGAATAAATATTCCATTTTCTCTAGTTTTTTATAAATCCCAAATCAAAAAATGCTAATATAAAATAGAATATCTCCATGTTTTAAAAAAAACCCCCTCGTAATTTATAAATAAAATCAACGTTAAAAATTTTTTATATTCAATTAGTTGATTAAAGTTTTATTTTAAATTTATCATATATATTTTTATAAGTTCTACAATAATAATATTGCAATATGCAATGATTTTTTCTATTATTTTCTGTAAATACTTTGCCGAAAAAAATCCATTTAAAATTTTTTAATATTATTATTTAATTGTAAATTGAACATTTTGTTTTTTTTTTTAAAGTTCCATCATCGTTTTTCTAAGTGATAACATATAAATATAGAGGCAATAAATGTGATTTTATAATTAAAAAAATTTCTTATAGAATTTAATTATTATTTTAATTTTTAAATTTATAGTTTATTTAAATTTATAGTTTATTTAAATTTATAGTTTATTTAAACTCAAAATTTTATAATATAATTTTTTTTTAATGATTTTGGGGGACTGTTTTTATACTAACTGGTTATTATTGATATAAAAGTCGTTATTAAATGTCAATATAAATATTAATTAACATCTAGGGTGATTTATAATCCGAATTGAATATTGATTTTACAATATATATTTTATTATCGATATATAATCCCCCAAAAATTTTAGAGGGCAATGTATATGAAAATTTTGTTTTTATTATAAATATAATAAAAATAAATAATATTTTCAGCATCAAAAATCTATTAAATAAAAAATAATTTCTAATTTTCTGTAAATGTATCTAACTGAAAATGAAATTGAGGATTTAAAAATATTTATATTAAAATTTTTTTATAAAAAACAAAAAATCGTTTAATTCTTGAAAATTTCCATTTTGTTTTTATATAGTAAATTATTTAAAAGTTATTTACTCAAAATATCCTTAGTTTGTAAAATATCAGTATTAAGTCGTAAATTTTAATATCTCACCTAAATAAATCCTCAGTTTCTGATAGCTAATTTTCATTTATTAGTGACTAGTTTGATAAGACATCAAGGACTATTAAGGAATAAAATCAATAAAAAAGCTGAAAAAACGAAAATTAGGAATTTTCCCAGTATATAAAGCTAATTAATTAAATTCAGATACCATATGAAAAATAGAAACGGGTGCAATTTCCTAAAAAATCTAATACTTTTTTCTTTTTCAACCTTTATTGGATTGATAAACTCATTAAATAGGAAATAATTATATCAGCCAACTAATCTTTGTACCTAAAATGGATCCTTACCTCTAATTTTTGATTGATAGGATTTTAATTGATTAATAAAGATACCTTTTCTGAGTTTTCAAATAAAAATTGATTTATATATGGCTTAAATTATTATCAACCCTAAAAAATATTCCAATTTTTTTTTAAATGTTGATTTTTTTCGAAAGCAAGGGGTTTTAATAATAAATTGATTTTTTTTTAAAATTTTTCTCTGATTATCTTAATTGGAAAGAAAAAACTAATAGTTTTCTAAAAATAATATGAAGTTTATTTTTCACCAATAATTCTTAAATACGATTTTACCCTCACCTAATCAAAAGAATATATATAAGCCACTATTATATGTATAATTTAAATCCCTTTCTCTGAAAGAGTAAAGGTATTTTTCTGTTATAAATATCGATTTGATTTTTTAACTTTTATAATTTCACCAAAATTAAAATTGAGAAAAAAAACAATTTTAAATTTGGGCCTCAGATCCTAAAAAATACCACTTATTATTGAATTATTTTTTGTTTATTTTCAGATATAAATAGTGAAATATTTGGTTAATATTGCACATATATCTCAAGAATAATTATCTGCCCTTGAGTGAAAATGGTGGTAAAATTTTGATGCTATCAAAATTACTGTAATACGAGAGAAAACATACTTCTTAAAATTCAGGGAGATCATTTCTACAATATATATACACTTCATCTTTAAAATTAAATCTTCTCCAAATAAAATCTAGAAAAGAAAACAAAAAATATATATATCAGAATAACAGACAGAAGTATTTGAGTACTTTTCGTAAATTTTAAGAGTGAATATTATGAAATGTCTCGATTTTGTGGTGGGGAGGGGGGGTTAAATTTTATTAATTCTCTAAAATTTAGGCTCTCTCAATTTTTAAATAGGGTGAAGTGACAGTTGGACTATGGCCAATCGAACTATTGTAAATTTCGTCTAATTTTTTGATCGCCTATAATATAAAATTTTCTTTGTTTTATACTGTGGCTACTGATGTTATTTTTGTTAATTTGATTTATGTATAATCTAGAGTTTCGATAAGTATAAAAAATAGATAAAAATGTGGTTATGTGAATATTATTTGCAGTGGATGTAGATGAAATATGCTGAAACCATTAAATAATATTAAAAATCTTATATTAGCTGATGAATAAATAAATTAACTACTGTATTAACTTCAGTCACACAATCTACTGGAGTTTCAAAGAAAATTCTATTTTGATATATCTCTGATTTTTAAAGTATTTTAAAAACCATAACCCACAAAAAAAAAGTTTTTTTATGGAAACGTTGTTTTTTTCAGTTTATTTTTTCAATATCGCTATCTAGGTATAAAAAACAATGGTATAAAATAAGAAAAATATCTTATATTATTTAGAAAGGTAATATAAATAAAAAGAAGTATTCGGCTTTTATAATCTTTTTTAATATCCTACAAGTGAGTAATAAAATACTTATACCAAAGCTTGAATGTTTTAATCACAAAAATTGGGTTACATCACACTTCTTATTACTGTTATAAAGGATAATCGGAAGGATAATAATAGAGATATCGCAATTATAACCATTTTAAAATAAATTTCCCAATAAATTTATTTATTTGTATTAATTCGCATTTGAACTTCTAAAAAAAACACTAAAAGAAGCATTTATGATAATTAAAAGATTTTTATTAAATATAATATTCGCTTTCTGAAACACTTTGATATAAGTATAACAAATTTTATATAATTTACAACGTCGGCATCTCAAATAAAATTAGCTTAGTATAAAATTATTGTTATATTAAGGAATAAAATTAGAATTAATAAATTTCTACAATTTTCTTAATATATACATATAACTCAGTTCATTTGATAATATTTGGTATTTCTATGTGCAAATTTATATATTCTGGTTTTGTATCATTTTCTTTTGTGGGGATTAAAATCCCTTTTGTTCAATTAATTTATTTTAGAAGTTGGCCTAATTAGGCATTTTTGAATACAGCTTCATATTGAGAATTTCTTTGGTTTTCAAAATTAACTAATAAAAATAATTAGAACCCATTTTTTAATAATTTATAGATACTAATCAGTAGAAAAAATAAGTTTAATCTTGTCATTTGTAAATATACAAGATTATAGCATAGCTTCCATTTAAACATTTTAGCCTTTTCTTCGCCGGAAAAATATAAATTAAAAAAATTGACATTTTTCACATCAAAAATAACTATTGGAAGATTTTTTAATAATATTTTATAACCGATAAAAAATTAGTAGAAAATATATTTTATTAACACCTCTGTATGATATTTTTTTATTGGGGTTGTTTTTCTGCACATAGAAAATCACCCAATTGAAAATGGACTTGAGAAGGAAATGATACAGGAATAAAATTATGCTCATAATTGCAGTTGAATATGAAAATATGATTTCAGACCTATAAAAAACGATTAATTTATATTTTTATAATTTAGTGATTTTTTTAGGATAAAAGCCAATTAATAACCAAGCATGAAAAATTTTCTAATTAATTAAAAAAGCATTCAAAGATTCATTATTTACTAAGAAAAAGTGCATTTAAAAAACTATACTTGTACCCCTAATTTATTTTTTATTATTTTTTTTTTCTTAGAATGATTATTTAAACAGTATAAAAATAGTATAAAACATAATTTCCCTAATTTATTAATCAAAAAGATATAAAAATATCAAATTTTATTTGACTTAGAATATATTTGAAAATTTCATTATCAATAAAATATATAATATACTAACTGTCATGTACTATTTTAAATAATCCATCGATGTAGATAATTCGCAAAGGAGAATTATTTATTTGTTATAAAAAACAACTCTCAGATGAATAAAATAAATGGTACATTTTTCTTTCAAGCCACAGCTTTTCAGGTTAAACTAAAATTTCGATGAAACAAATATTTCAAAATATATTGTAAAAATTCTTGTAAAAAAAATCTCGTAGTCAAGGATGTTCACCTAATGGGATAAGGATTAAAAAAATAACATATAAAATCAATCAAAATATCCTCTTCTTCTTTCACCCTTACCAAACATCCTGTCATTATAAAAATCATTTTTATTAATAAATAAAATTTAGCAAAAAAATATTTTTTTATTTTTCTTAATGAAAAAGTGCTAATTTTATTTTATATTTATCTATAAATAATTTTCTTATTTATACAAAACATTAAAATTGAACTATCGGCAATCTTATTGAAAAAATTCTATTTAGCACTTCCTCAGAAAATTATCGATTTTTCGTCTTAAAAATTGACATTAGCTCTTCAATTTATGTAAAAAATTCGCATAATGATCTACTGCATGAAAATTTTGGTATAATTTTTAAAAAAATCACCATTTATATATTTTTTAAGTGAATATTAATCTATATGCCAATAGTTGGAATCTTTTCAAGAAAATTACGTGGAATTTTTCAATGTATTTAAAATTTAAATCTTTATAAATAAAAATATAGTAATCTGATTTATTTATATATTAAATATTTTTAGAAATAAATTAATATATATTTAGAAAATATGTTTTCTAGAATTTATCAAACATAAATACTTATAAAATAGTATATTCAAAATAGTGTTAATTTTTTATAATTTAGCACAATAGTGATTCTAATTGGTGTTAAAATTCAAATTCAAATTATTATTTTTTAAACTGAAATAAAGGAATACTTCTTTTTTTGTTTTGCATTTTTATCAATACTGGCTTTATACATCATTTTTTTAAAATTATTATTTTCAATATAATTAAAGATTATGATAACATAAAAAGGAAACGTAATTAAACTCGTTATAATATAATAGTTATACAATATAGAAGCTATTAGTTTCATAATGATATTTTTTTGTGGTGTTTAGATTCAATATTAAACATATTTAGAAAAAATAAGATAAAAATAGTGAAATTTTAGTAAATTTTAGGGGGCTAAATCTGGATTTTATCAAGAAATAATTAAAACCCTCATTAAAATCTAAATGGGCTATTATTAATCTAAAAATTGTTAAATTGTTAAATTTTAACCATCTATTACACAATTTAAACTATAGATAGTTTTCTTAAAAAAAAATTATTTTTTTATTTTGATAATAGTTTTTAATTTCCATGCTTTTTTTTTTGTGTTTCATTTGAATATTTTTAATAAACTCCATATATGTGATTTTAAACTTTGCTTTTTTGGGATATATTATGAATAGAAATGATTTTCTCCATAATATTTTATACCAATTAAATACAAAACTATAGATAAATACTAACTATATTGAAAAATGTGTATAAATTTTTTTAAAAATTACCAAATTTTATACATAAACATGGGAATTTTGTTTTTATTAAATTGGTTAATATGTGTCTAAATTAGATTTTTTTGCTTTAAAAAAATATTCGAATTTGTTTTTAAATTTCGGAAAAGCTGAGATATATTTTATATAAAAAACACAAAAAATATATATATTACAAAAATTTAAAACAATATAACCACGCTAAGATCATAATTTAGTTTAATTTTTTGGTCTCTAAATTTAATATTAAAGATAATCTTCCCCTATAAATCGAATTAGATAGTTTACAGAGTGTTATTTTTCAATAAATTTGAATAAGATATCTACATTTTTATTCGAATAAATTTAATAGGAGCTGTATTTTGAGGCTATATTGGGATAAAAATAAGTAAATTAGTCGCCATCAGAATCCCAAATTTATGAAAATTCATCAATTTTGCCTCATAAAGCATTCTAAGACAACATAACTTAATATCTAACATTTAATAAATCAAGAGAAAATCAAAATTAACGTTAAATAAATTTGAATGTAATTAAATTTAAAAAAATGCCAAAAAATGTAAAAATCATATCTTTTACATAAATAAATAAATTGATTTAAAAATTACCGCATCGATCTCCGCTCCAAATACTAAATAAATTAAAACAAAATCCACTCCAAACACAACATTATCTACTTAAAATTAAAAATATTGAATCAAAGAATCATTGAATGCTACTAAAACAAATACAATATTAGAAATAGTTAATTTAAAAAAATGATAATAATAAATCATAAAAATTCGAATCAATAATAATAGAATCCCTTAATCAAAATTTAGGATATTTTTACGTATTCTTTATTCCTATTCCTATTCCTATTCCTATTCTGATTCTGATTCTTATTAAAAAAAATTTTACTGAAAAATAATTTATATAATATCTTCATTGCATTTTATTTCTAAATTTTTAGGACTTTGAATTGATTTTAAACGATGAAACTTTGAAAAAAATCATATATCTGTTTTTTTTCCTTAATTAACTCTTGGAATTATATTAAGCAATTTATTTTTCGTACATTAAAGAAAATTTCAAGTAAAAATATGATATACCCGCACACATTACCGATCCTATTATTTTTACTGCTACAAAAAGGGAAAAATATAATTATTGATTTCAGTGGAATGCTGAATTAATTTTTCGGTATAAAATCTTCCGATAAAGATTTTTTCTAGCTTTTTTTCCGTTAAACTGCTTTTAAATTATCAGAAATTCACAGTAAAATTTCAAATAATACTTAAACTATAAATTTAATCCTAAATTTAACGATTTTTTATAAAAAAAAGCCAATTTATTTATACCTATTTTTTTCACAAACTTCTTGTTATTATTTTAATTATTTCATCGCATACTCATCCAAAAAATAGAAATTATTTCTTTTAAAAGTCTAAGAAATTTCTATCTTACTAGATTTTTTCTAATTTACCAGATTTTTCGATATATTTTTGTTTTATCTAATATCAAAGAAGAAAGAAATATTCCTAATTTTCTTCCATAAAAATGAGCTCACCTACTATATTAATATGTATTTAATATTTAAAATACATTACTACCAATTTAAACTAGTACATTTTTATAAGTTATGTAGCAGAAAATACATCCAAAGATTCATACCAATCAGCTCATATACTCCGATTTATTTAACATTTTTTGAATTTCCAGAAGAATTTTGTTTTGGAAATTTTTTTTCTGTGTATATACAAATTATTGTCAAAAAATTATTTGATAATTTTAATACATGTAAAATATTCGTCAAAGTAAAGTCTAAACTGATTTATTTAAGATAAGAATTCATTTTTTTACTAACCTAAATTCTGAATAATTTTCGAAACTTATCATTAACCCTCATTTAAATAAATCAAAGATAGAATTTTTTTTTGTATTTTCAGCTAATATTAAAGCTTTTCGGTCTCTTTTTATAGATTTGTTAGAAATAAGCCACCCGAAGAACTTCTTTCCTCTAAATTTTATCATAAATTCTTTAAAGGCGGGTTTTTTTTCTAATTTTAGAGTTTTTTCTGGAAATTTTCCTCAATTTAGAAATAAAATTTCTGATTTCAAAGCTTATAATATCTTACGTTTTTTTTTCAAAATTTAAATTCATTGCCCAAGTAAAAATTAGATTATTTTTATTTTAAAAAATATTGAAAATATCAGATATTCTATAAATCAGAAATGCATAAATTGATCTGATCTCCAATATAATTTATTAATAAGAATCTTCTTTATCTTCATATGCAAGTAATTTTAAAAATAATTTTGAAGTAATTGTAATAGTCCAATTGAAATTTTACTAAATTACCCATATTTTCATAGTTTGAAGCATGACTATGATTCCTTTGGGATAGAAATAGGAAACTGTAATGGTATGTTTATAATTAGACTAAACTACCTCTATATTTAATAATTAAACATAACTCAGATCTAGTAGATATTTAAATAGAGAGTCAAATTCCCACTTTTGGAAATTTAAGCTTTTTGAATTTAGTTTTTTATATTCCTTTCTTTATTTAACACATCTTTTCCCTTATAATAAACCCGATCTTTACTGTATTAGATATATTTTTTTCTTAAATACTTTTTTTAAAATTTAAGATCAATATCTTTATTTGATTTTTTAACAATTTATTTCAACAGATTATGATAAAAAAAATTTCAAAAACTTTCAATGAGTATCAGAGTGTAGGTCAAAACTTTGAAATGGTGTATAATTAGGGTTATAAAAGTTTAATAATGAGATTTTAATATCGAAAGACTTGCTCAATTCATTTTTGATAATATTTTTTGAATATTTAACTGTTTTAGAATCCATTGATTTATCGGATCAATTTTTAAACTATGAATCATCTATACATGAAAATTTAAAGAACCATGTGAATCCTGGAATATATTGAATTTCTAATTTCAAAATTTATATCAAGAAAGATTTATTCCAAATCTCAACAGGTAATTATTTCTCCTAATTAAATATTACAAAGTTCAGGAAATCCCAATATGTATATATATTATTATTTAAATATGAAGTTATAAAAAACAAAAATCATATTGAACTAGATATTTTATCTTTTAAATCTATTTTATTTATTCTAAATCAAATCACCATTTTTTAAAACATCTTAGCTCTCATCACTATATAAATAATAAGTGTACTGTTTCATTTGACAAAATATACATTAAATTTATCCATTTTAAAAAATTTAACAATTTAAAATAAGTATTTTGACCACCAGAAGGTATCAAATAAAATTTTACCATATACCTAATGTATCTTTGGGCTGTTATTAATTTTAATTTATAGTATAAATGTAATTTTTAAAAAAAGAGTGAAATTATAAATAAAATCGTGGAAACCACCATAACGCAAACGAAAATAATCTTGAGACTTCAAAATTCTGTTAATATAAAAAAAAATCAAACATCTATTGGTAAACAGAATGAGTCTCTTAGAAATTAAAAAACAGTTAACCCTTTTTTTTGCAAAACTCTTTAAAAATTTTTTCTCGTGAACAGTAAAATCAAATAATATTAAAATCAACCTAAGCTATGTATGAAGAATATTCCATATAATCTATTATAATTTGGAAGTTTTTTCATTGAAAATTCAATAATAAAAATAAATCTCAATTTTTTTGTTATAAAAAAAGGATCTCCTCACAAATTGTAAATTTTCTGGGTGGGGGGAGGGGTTAAATCGCGAAATACAGTTAAATCATGTAATTTAATTTTTTTATATGCGGGTCTCAATCCTGTCCAAAAATAAATACTTTTTTTCGATTTCTCACATATAAATCTATTTAATGTATTTATATTTTAGATAAAAATTCCATGATTTGGTGGATTATCACTTCTTTATAAATTATGAATAACTACTATCACTTTTCTTAATTTTGAATGAATTTTTAACAATATACCCAAGATAATTCCACTCATTCCATGATTTTTAGCCACTTTTTAAAAAGTATCTCATGCCTTAATTTCAATCATTTTATTAATTTTTCATTAATAAAATTTTATATTTCTTTTTTTTATGTTATTTTTTTCATTAATTTTTAAAAAATCTATTAGAATTAATTTATATTATTTAAATTTTAAAATAATAATGAAAAATAATGTTTAAAATTTTCTACTTTTTGATTTCAACTTTTTTTTATCTGTAAAAATAATATATATTTTTCTATCTACTACCTGGACGATAAATATTATTGGGAAAGAACTTATCTCGAATATAGAAAAAAAAATCTTTTTCATTTTTTTAACTTTCCATTTTATAAAAATTTTAAATAAGGGTTATCTGTACAAATCTCCCATAAATTTTTTTTAAAAAATTCATAAGAAGATTCACCAATTCTCAAATATCTTAGTTTTTTTTTTCCAAATTATTTTCGAACAAGATCCCGAAGTATTTCTTAGAGAAAATTTTTTTACAAATATGTATTTAGCACATCATTTCAATAAATATTTTTGACATATGACTTTAATTTATTTTTTTTAAACTAAAATATTCGTGAAAGACATCAAATAAAAATAAATATTAAATTTGGGTGTATTTTTTTTTGAAAAAGGGTGTGTTTCAGTCCATAAGCACATCTTTCATTTATTACAAAATTGTGAAAGAGGCAATAGTTTTGAAGTTAGTTATTGAGGTTTTTTATTAGTTTAGTTTAGTTAATGTTTTTTTTGTTTTTGACACCGCAAAATCACATATTACCTTGATTTAACTTTAAACCCTTATTTAACTATAAAACCAAATGCAGTTTAGCTCTTCCTAATTACAAGTATAATTCATATTATTTATATTTACTCAAAAATTATTAAATAAAATTGACTGATTGATTGATTGATTGATTGATTGAATCAGCTAGGCTCAAAAGGAAAAACCTCAGAAAATAAAGAAACCTTTTTATAGTGTACCCTTTTATTTACATATAAATATTTAACCTTTTCACTTTTTTTATATTTTTTCTTATTATTATTATAACAAATAAGCACTTCATTAGTAGGATATGGTTAAGGCTAACGGATTTATTCAGTATCTAACGCAATAGCATATATATTAATTAACGATATTTAAAAAATAGGAGTCATAAAATAAAATCGGAGTCATTTTTTTAAAAAGGAGAATGTGAAAAATATTTTTTAACGTTATATAAACTCTAGCCAAAAACCGACAAAAAAACTTCTGAAAAATCTGAATTATACCTTATTCTTTTTAAAAAAAACTTTAAATTCCCTGAAAATTTTTTTTTTTGATGAATTAAGTGAGATGCTGATAAAAGGAATGCGGTTTTAATCCGATAACTGATTCTATATTCTGCTAATGAAATAATTGCATTCGATTTTATTACTTTATGAAATAAAAACATAAATTTAATTATTTTCTTTAATTTATCAATCTATTAACTCATCTCGATAGCAATTTACTACAAAATATAAAAAGCCACAATTGAAAATAAAATGGGCTATATTTATTAAGACTCGTTTTAATTATTTATTTTAATAGTTTTAAATTATGTGGATTGTTTTATGATTCTCTAAATTTGCCAAATTAGCTCTATTAATTCAAGAAATACCCTATTTTTCGAGATAAATACTTCAAATCGATAAAATTATCAATAATTATAAAATAAAAAATAAATAACTCTGGTATATGTCAGAAGAAATACGAGAATAAAACTTTAAAATATCCAAATTCTAGTTTTTTTCTTCTCATAATCATTATTATCCCTTTTAACTCCTTTTACTTGTAAATTAAAATATAAGTTATAAAATAACATTTTTTTATAAGTACTCATTTAAATTAAACGGATTTCTATAAAAATAAAAAAAAAAGATTAATATAGCTTTAGTGAGGCTCTATATCAAATTTTTACATCTTTTTTAAATCCTTAAGCCTTTTAATAAAATATCCACTCAAAAAAATATTTATAGTTAATTGAAGAAAGTAAAAGAATTTCAATAGATAAATAAAAAGCAATAATGTGAGTTTAAATTTACAAATAATATCTAAATGTTTTTTTATAATACTCCTATTTATATTTATAAAGTTTTGATATTGGAAAAAAACAGTAAATCCTTTTAATTGGATTTTTATTTTTTTAATGTAGAGACTGTAAATCTTGCAATAAAAATGGAACATGAACAAATAACATTTTTTTTAGAGAAAATTTTCAGAATATTTAAGTGGATCTATTTGTCCATATATAAAAATAATTTTAATTTTATAATAGATTCGCATAGAAAATTTTTTTACTTTTTTTAAATATCTTAAAAATTTTATAAAAATCGTTTTTAAATAAAAAAATTCAAATTTTAATTTAAAAAAAGTTTTGAAAATGGTTTTATATTGACACTATAATACATAAATTATATATCAGGAAAAAATTTTATTAAAATATCGTTAAGATAATAAAATTAACTAAAGTTTAAAATACTTTTATATATTTTTTAACTTGATTAGTCCTTCTAAAGATGTATAAGATATAATGATATTAGTTCAAACTTATAAATCATTATTATCTTCATTAAGAGCTATTTATTTAATTATTTTTAAACTTTCAGCGATCCAATTTTTTTTAATCTACCATATCAGTTTTCGTAGATCATCTTATTTCAGAAAAAAATTTTATGTAAATTTATTCCGTTTGACTCAAGCTTACCACATTTTTTGTTAGAGTCGATGTAGCATATCTATCTATAGCCAATTAATAAATGCACTATAATATTATGAAATAATGTGGACCTCCCTGTGATTCTTCATAGGGAATGAGGGGGGGGGGGGAGGTGTTAAAAATATTTTATACATATTCAGTCTAAAAATGAAGATTTTAAGTAATCAATTGATCCACGTTTTAATTTTATAATCATGTTAAGCTTTTTTTTTGGAATATGAGTAAAATTACGCTTAAAAAATAAATTTCTGTTTTTTGGAGAATAAAGCTTTAGAATAGCTAAAATCAGAAGATAGTTCGATCATCTCTGTATCGATGCATCAATTGAAATTGAAAAGCCAGTATAATTCAAAAAAAAAAACTAACATAAGGTTCATTGGTAGAAAATTTTCTTAAAAACTAGTGCTATTATTTTAAAGCCTTTATAACTAAATCTTAAATTATTTTTACAAGCTTTCTATCTGAAAAAGAATTGATATTATATGATAAACTAGTAGATTAATGAATCAAATAAGTCTTTAAAAAAATAAAGTTAAAGTACCAAATGATCTTTTGTGTAAAGGATAGGAAAAATTACTTTTTTAATTCCTATCTACGGAAAATCTTAATTGAGTACTCCCAAAATTATGTCAAAATATCTTAAAATTTTAGGAGTAAAAGTTTTATAAAATTATATTTTTTATTCGATAAAGAAAAAAATCGTATAAATATTGTTACGGTTCAATGATTATCAACTATAAATAAATATATTTATAAAAAATTAAAATAAGTGCATTTTAAAAAAACCATCCCGTTAATTTTTCAATTTGTATTATTTTTCATTTTGAATTAGCTCTATTTTGGTATAAAATATCTAGTTTGATAAATTTTGGTATATGTAAAATAAATTAAAGATCTGATTATTATTCAAATTTAAAATATTGATGAGTTTAGTGGGAAAAAACGTACTGTTTTAACATACCCGGATATTATTCTTTTATCTAATGTTCATTAAAATTATATAATAAATCGATAATTGGTGATTTATATTGAAATATTAATTTTTATTTGATAAAATACCGTGAAATAGATCTAAATTAGATCATTAAATTGAGATTCTAATTAATCAGCTTGAAAGAAATAAATTTCTAATTAATAAATACTATATTTAAGTTTTAAATATAACGTTGAATTAAGAGGAAAATACATATATTCATTATTAAAGATTTTAGACATATAAGCGTGATAAATACTTCTTCACTAAAAGAAAAAATCCTGAAATAATTTTTGTTCAAAATTTAGACTAAAAATTCTTATATTAAATAAATTATTGTATTTTGTTTAAATTAAAGAATACTACTCCGAGCTTTAGTAAATCCTGTTAAGAAAAATATATTTTTGGCAAAAAAACCTGTATTTTATATAAAAAAATAATCGAAAAACACCATTAGAGCATTTTTAAAATTATTTATGGAGTAATGTGTGCTGGTCTATACACTTTTGAATTTATGAATCTGAATAATAAATAATTTTTTTCTTCAAATAAATTTACACAACATATTAAATCCCAGGTAGAAATTTTCGGCTCAAAATTTGCCAAATTTACCTATCCATTATACTATTTATAAATGGCCACGACTATTAAAAAATAATCTCAATCTTTCTAAAAATCTAAACAGGTACTTTTCTAATAGCTTTAAACTTTAGAGAAGGTATTAATACTGAAAGAATATATTGATTAAAATAAACTGATGAACTAATAAATCCATTAATATTTATTTAATTTGCCATAAAATAAATATTTGGAGAATAAAATTCGACCGATTCGAGCCTAATTAGACTAATTGGGTCAAACCTATACGATTCAATGCATTATTAGCCTGTTCTATCTAGAATTGTACCATTTTAAGATGCTTACAACTAATTTAGATAATTTTACCAATAAAAATGTAAAAAATTTAGATAAATTTCGACTAATTCCAGTATCTTTATTTCAAATAAATTAAGATATACCATTTACAGATAGAACTATTTATTTATGAAAATAGGAAAGAAGGATATTAAATGATCAGACTCTTTTAAAAAACGTCTACATTGATTCTAAATAGATATATTTTTGTTTGAAATTTCGTTTTTAAAATTCGGTGAGCCACAAAAGATACCGAATAATTTATTAGGTGAATTTCTAAAAATATTAGAAATTAGATAAAAATTAAAAGAAATTTAAAAAATTGTTTATGTACTTCTTTAATTAAAGAATTGGTATTAAAATATATGTATATGTATATGCTTTATATGGATATGATACTCATGCGGATGTGATATTTTTTTGGTGGTTTTGATCTCTATCTGATTATGGTTCGAGTTTTTTTAATACTATCATTGCATATAATTAGCAAATTTTTATCTTTTGGATCCTTAGAATTATCCAATAATATATCCATTAAATCAATACTCCAGCATGTTTATGTCAATTCATTGTAACAAATCAAAATTTATAATTTGATGTTTTTTAGCTCTAAATAAAATATCAATACTATTTTTTAATAACTTTTTTTATATTAAGAGTTAATTTTTACCTGCCAAAAAAATTTAAAAAAATTCATACCTTAAGAAACTATTGGATTAAAGTACTATATATTCCCTAGTATTGACTAATATATAATTAATCATTTATATTCGTTTAGTCTATATTATTATCTCTAATTGGGCACCTTCTGTTCCTGCATATTGATAGTCGATAAAAAATTAAGAGCCTATTGATTATTAACTTTATATTTTCATACTATTTTATAAATGTAATTTTTTTTGAAAAATCTTTGGTCAAATTTAACCAATGATTAGGATTTAATTTAGTACATTTAAAAAAAATATCCAAACAGTTTTATATCAGTTACATGATTTTCCTAAGATGGAAAAGGAGTTTTTATTCGATAATATTACACTATCAATTATTTTACCGAATTATAATACGTTCTAAAACCACATATGTCCAAAATCACCAAAAAAAAAAAAATTACAACCACATGAGGATTAAATCCACAACAAAATGTTTTTTTTTTTGTATCACGGAATTTTATTGTAAGATAACGTCATTAAAAACTATACTAAAAAATATGAAAAAAAGAAAAAGTCGTATAGAAAAGACTATTATCCTAGCTACAATAAGACCTCTGTCGGAATACCGGCTGTGTACCTACAGGAAAAGGGTACAGTATAAAAACCGAAAGACCCCACCCCCCTGGCATTGCTTCAAGTAGTTGTATGACTGAGGTTAGAAGCAGTCAAGAATTAAGCTCTTTGTCAACTAAAAATAGTTCATTGAAGCTAATGAGCTCCAAGTCAGAGCATACTTCTAACAGCATTAATGAAATTAGGCTCCTAACCAAATGTGGGTTTGATCGGCATGGTTTTCCTACAAATAGCTGTCAGACGCTGGACCCGTGCACTAGACTATATCTCATTTGTGCTAAAAGATTGTTTCCTCCTTTTTCGATATGATCCTCCTATAGAATCGCTGTCCTCCGAATCTCTGTGCACTGTCTCCACTACTACCAACCAGGAATATTGCAACGCTGTGTGAAATTTTGGTTTAGTATACTTCGAAAGGTACACTATTAAGCCCCTAAACCACGACAGGGTATTTTACTCTTAGTGGTCACACGTAAATATCAGAACAAAATAAGGTTCACATCCACATACAAAGTATATAGAAGAATTGCCTCTGTATTTTTTGAAAATTAATAATGTTTTTACTCAAAATATTAATTTTATGAAAATCAAAGTTTTCAATAATGTGTATAACTATATACCCAGCCTTGGAAATTAATCTTTTTAATTATATTAATTAAAAACAGCACCCTGGGAGCATATTAAATATTTTTTAAACATAAAAGTAAAATATAACCCATTAGAAATTATATTTTTGATCTATTTACAGAACATTTTATATTCGTTTTTATACCCAGTCTTAATATAGTTTTTATTTCCTTTTTAGAAAACAGAATAACCCCTTTGATTTTTATAAAAATCAGTTAAACTCGAATTGCGTAAGAATATAAAATGCCATCTTTGTATTATAATTGATCTAAAATTTTTAATGTAATAAAACTTCTCCTTTGTTATAGATTTCTTTTGAAGATACGTACTAGTTTGAAATATACTCAAGAAAAACAGGTTTATTTACCCCCCCC
>LSSL01000666.1:11749-38326 GCA_001953115.1 Smittium mucronatum | reverse complement strand
AAAAAAAAATAAGAGTTGAATAAGCTCATGTAATTTGAATATTATTGCAAAACTGAAAAAAAATACATGGATAAACTAAAAGTATTATCATTTCATTAACCAGAACATCTCAAATACTTTCAAAAATATTATCGTGAAACTGCTTCACCTTCAAAAAAAATTATGAAAAAAATGATAAATTATTTAAAATTAAATGAAATTTTTTATATTCGTGATAAAAAATAGCCATTTAGTAATTTATTTATACCAAAAAATAAAGCAAGTTCTTTTTTGAGATTTCATTTTTTTAATAGCTCAATAAAAGATTTTTTTTCTGACTCAAGAAACAGTTTAAAACTGTATTTCTATGTATATCAGAAAAAAACCAAAGGAATATTTAATTTTAACTTATAGTTCAGAGTTGTTCAATTTTTTATTTCAGAACTTAAATATCTAAAAACATGTTATCCTTTGATAAGTTTTTCATTTCAATCGAATTAAGAATATGTCCTATAGTAACCATTTACACGCAAACATGTACATGCCTGATATAAAACGCATTTTAATAGATGGTTACTTCCAAACTTTGCTGCCAATAAGTATATGGTGAGAAATACTTGAAATATTTTAGATCAAACAAAAATTTATCATTAATAGAATTTATAAACCCAATCCGGTATATATGGCTACATATTTCCATGATTTTACAACAAAATTATATTTAAAATGCCTTAATTGTGATTATAAACTAGTTATAACTCTAGAATCTACTAAATATTTCATTAGAAATTTAATCTTTTTGTAAAAATTTGGCCAAAAAAAGTGACGCAAAATTTTCAGCTAATTTTTAACATTGTGAATTTTATTATTATTTGATAGAAGCAAGGCCTGAAAATTCATTCATGAAATAATAAATTATTCAAAAAACCAAAAGCAAAAGCGAATAGATAAAAAAAGGAAATATTTTTATTTGAAAAAATTTAGATTAAAATTTTTTTATGAAGATTTTACTGGTTGAAATTTTAGTATCCCATATCTTTGTCAGAGAGTGAAAATTAAAATTTAACGAAAGCCTTTTTTAAGGAAAACGTCTAAATTTAAAATTAAGAAAAATTTTCATACGATTTAAAATTAAAAACTTTGTTTTTTTCGGTAGAAATTCCGAAATATAAGATCTATTTATGAATGGTATTTAATCCGGGTTAATTTATGTACTATAAAAAGAGAATTTTTTTTAATATTTATGACACCAAAAAAAGGCAAAAAATGATTTTTTTATTATGACGTCTTTTAAAAATAAATTTTTTAGTTAAAGAATAATAATAATAATAATAATAATATTTTATATTTTATATTTTATATTATTTAATTTTAATACAACCAGAATTAAAAACGAAAAAATTTTTTAGAAAAATGTTTTTTTTGTAAAATTTTATATAAAGAGTTACAAATATATTTATTGGGATTAATGGATTTTTTATTTTAATTAATACAAAGGGATATACAGATTAAATTGAAATATTTTTTTTTGAAAAAAAGAAAAATAAACTAACTACGGATATTTAAACAATTCGCCAAAATTTTCAAAAAAATTTATAAATAAACTCATTTTTTATGCGGATGTTATCCCTACAAGTGTTTAAACTTCAACTAATTTATATTACCCTCAATTAAATGTGATATGATATAACTAAGGGGAAATTTTAATGGATATTATTATTTTCATCAATTAAAAATCCAAATTATAAAAATATCGATAAATATCTTATAATTTATCATTAATATAATATTAATATCTAACTATATAATTTTGCGATAAGAGTCTAAAATTTCATTTTAAAAAACATTTTTGCTTATTCATGAAATAGATATTAATAAATCGACTTTTAGATTAAATTATGGAAAAAAATTTATAATTTAAATTCAAATTTTATTATATATTCCACCATTTTCAGTAAAATTTAATAAAGAAAGGTTTTTTTGATTTTTTTTAATTGTTTCTTCAATTTTTTTTCAGTAAAATCTATTGAAATTTTTTGAAAATAAATATAAAATAGGATATTTATCCATTTGTTTTCTCGAATTTTGTTTTATTTCTGATTATGTCTCGGTTATTTTCAATAATTTTTAAAATCATTAACATATTAATTTATAGCAATTAAACACATGGAATAACTTTTCATATTATATTTTCAGAATTTATTTGTTGATTTTATTAAGAAAACATTGTGTTTATGTAATAATAATTACTATTAGTTTCATTTTAGAGGAAAAAAATCGTAAAAATTAAAATAAATTCAACCCCACCCTCAAAATTTGGATTTTTAATTTGATAATAACTCTATTTTTTTCTTGCTATACTATAAATATATAATATTTATTGTCTAATTAACTGAAACTTTAAAGTAAAATGAAATAAAGTAGTTACAGTTTTGAACCTTAGCCTGATTAATTAAAAGTTATAATATTTATCTCTATTAATGATCCTCGTTTTACTAAATTAAAAGCTAAGAGAACAATAATATTGTACGTGGATATGAGTATTATATATAATTTATTTTAGTCAAAGCCAAAGCCAGGTTCCATTAATCCTATTTCTATAATTTCATATTTATAGTTTTTTGGGTTATATTATACCTTTTATAATCATTTATTTGACGGTTTTTAACGAGTTTTTGGTTATAATTACCGTTGAGGTATAATAGTTGAGCCTGAGATTTAAAAATAATTGTTAAACTAAAAAAATGATAAATATTGTTTTTAAAACAGTATTCGTTATTTCTAAATTAATATGATTTAGCATACTATTTAAAGAGCACTACATACTTGGTTTTAAGGAAACATAACTTAAACTTTCTAAAAATTTTATTTGAAAATAAATGAAAGAAAACCCCAAATGAAATACTGATTATAAATTATAGAAAATATGTATAATTTACAATTATTTATAAATACTTCTATATGATGAATTTTCAATTGAAGAAATTGATATATCAAATAAATTTTCCTCTTGATTAAATTTCATCAAATTATCATAAGGATCAAAATCAGATGCTGAGGGTAAAATCCAAAATTGGAATTAAATCATTTTAAATACATACATAATTTAGTCTCTGGATCACAATTGTGTACGAATTTTTCTAAGAATAAAATATCAATACGCTCAGGAAAAAATTATTCTTTTAATAAAGTGTCAGAAAATCCCATTTCAGTTTGATCTATGCAAAAAGATTTGAAAATTTAAGCTACGATTCCGAGAAAGAAAAAAAAATTCAAATAAAAATAATCGCCTCTAAAATTAGATAAATAGTTTATATAAACATCATTAAAATAAAAACCCCTATTTATATTAGAGAGTAATCAAAATATATATTTAAAATATAAATAAATACTTGGGCTTGAATAATTTCAATGCAATAATTATAGTTAAAATTGATTATTAAGCTTTATTTTTAGTTCAATAAATATATTCGAGATAAATATATTTTTTTCCATAAGGGCTAATCCTAGAGAAGTTCATTTAATTCAATATTAGTCAATTAAATACATAAGATTAAAATATATTAATTTAAATTAGAGTTTTTGAAGCCAATTAATTTATATTAACAACAGAAATAGGTATCTATAACATATCATTTAAAAAAATATTTATGATTCAGTTTTTAATTTTTAATTATCTATTTTTTAAGGTCCGATTCGGCTCTTCGCGTATAAAAAAAATTTATTTGCAAAAAATCTAATACTGTTTATAATATCAGAAATTTATCAAGCTCAAAATAAATAAATATTCAATATTCGATGGTGTATTGAAATTAGAAATTTTTATTATATCAAATTCAAAATTATAATCTATTAATATGATAGAAAAAATAACCTTAAATGTCTTTTGATAAATATATTAGATTGCTATATTTAGAAAATTTTATTGAAAAATCTCTTGTTTTTTAAGTTGGCATATTAATAGAGATTTCTCGAACCATTGCCCAGTGTGTAAGGATCCTCTAGAACGACAGATGGGGGTGGGATGAAACTTAGTAATTTTTTCCCTTTTATTGTATTTTTATTTTAATTTATTCTACTATTTAAATATTATAAATAAACTACCTAATATGTATATTAATAGATATTCTGAAAATATCCTGTACCTATAATTTTAAATTCATCCGATTAAATAAATAAAAATCCACGATTATCTTAATCGGTCTAAAAAAAATATTAGAATTATAGAATAATGATAAAATGTTGTGATGTTGTGATTATTAAGGATTTTAAAATAAATATATCCTAAATTAATAATATTTTTGGTCTGATAACTTCATAAACCTCGTAAAATTCTAAAAATATATATTAAAAAAATAAAATAAAATTTATTTCAAGGAGCTTAAACCAGTTCTTAAACTTTATTTTTATATTTAAATTAATCTTCGATAGCCAAAAATCATATTTATAACTTTAGCCAAAGAAAATGAACTTATATTTTTAATATTTAAGAAATAAAATTGGCACTAAAATCAGACATCATATAATTAATGCCACCCGAATTTGTTATTTATTATTTTACGAACATAAATGGATATAAATCCGAAAAGGAATTAGACTTCATCATTTTAAATATTAGGTTATATCTTCTGTAGGTAAATTTTGTCATTAATATTTCTCAATATAAAAACTCATAAAATAAATCCAAGTATAGATAATAGTTTGATGGGTATTGATTATTTTTTGAATACTTAAAGATTAATATCCACACAATTAAGCGAAACTGCATAAATTAGTATTCTTTTCTTCGAACTAGAAACATGGTCTATAATCTATTAAAAGATTAAAAAATTTATGCGCGGTTTATTCAAATAAAATTTCATTGAATTTTTCATTATTTCCTTAATCTTTTTACTTATTTACAATCATTTTAAAATAATTGATATTTAATTGAGAAAAATTGGTCTTTTTTTTCTTATAAAAATAAAGTGCATAATAATCTTAGAGCCAATCTTATAATTAGCCAACTTTCCCCCCCCCCCCACCTTCTATTTATAACCGAAAAATAATACAATTAAAATCCAAATATAGAATAAAAATCCCCTTATTTAAATTTATTCGCATATATTTTTAATCCCTTCGTATAATACTTATTGGTTAATATTTTAATAACAACATGATAAAGTTCCATGTAAGTGTTAGTGAAAAAAAATACTAAATTTTCGAAAATTTCATTGGCTGATTATTTTTATTGTTGAAAAAAAATCTAATTACGTGCATAAATACCATATTTTTAGCATTTGTAATTAAATTTGTGCACAAATTAACAGATTTGATTTTTTGATAAGTTTTTATATTGAGAGAAAAATGATATGAATACAATAACAGATGACCTTAAAATTTTGAAAATATCATACTTCTTCTTCCTCAACTATTGAAATTTACATTTTATAGCCGTGTTTAATTTTAGGAATTTTTCGATTCTAATAAATTTCAAATTATTTCTATTTTAAAATTATTCATCGCAATTCATATTTTAATATATAATTATGGCGGATAAAAATTAAATGCCCAAAATTGTATGTATTAATCTGAAACTCTTTTTGAAAAGGTTTAAATTATCAATAAAACATCAATACTTATTTTTTTTATCCCCAAGTAAGTATAAAGCTGGTAAATAAATATCTTGTAGATTTTTTTTTGGCCAAATCAAAGTATATTATATTATTATTTAACTTTTTATTATAAATCTGTATAAAGAGCAAAATTATAAGAAAAGAAATTCGATTTTGAAATTAAATAAAGCTAAAGTAAATCAAAAAATATTAAATCAAAAAGCAATCATTTTAAATTTTAAAATTATTAATGTAATATCCAATTTTTCCGGTTTAAATTGAAGTGTGATAATATTTTTCGAATTATTTTAGTTTATACAGATATAAATATTTTGACTCAAAAACTTTTGACTATGAAATAGAAATTTCAGATAGAAGTATGGCTTTAAAATAACTTTTATTATTTATATTAACTTAATGGATATCAATTTAAACATAAAAAATCAACATAGAAGCGATAAATGTGAAACATTATAACCTTACTCTGAAATAAATCCTGAAATAAGTCAAAATTATAAATTTAAAATGCGTATGAAAAGATCATGTACATTAGGAAAATTATATCCGAAGCGTTATATTTAATAATTTTAACCAATAGATAAATTAACTATAAAGTACCATCTGAATTATTTAAAAAAAAAAATTAAAACAAAAAATAATAATAGCCATACCAGTAAATGGTATGCACAAGCTAAAAAATTATAATTATATTTTATAAATAATAAATAATAAATAATAGATATAAAATACCCCAGAAAAAACTCAATTTTATATTTTTATACTAAATAATTTGAAAATTAAGGCCATATAATGCTCAAATTAGATCAAAACCAAATTTTTATTCGGATTGGCTATATTTAAGAGAATGAAAAATATATTATAACATAAAAATACGAAGTCGAGAAAATTTAACTGGATAAAAATAAAATCGGTGTAAAAACAAACATTAAAGAAAGCAGTTGATCTTTAAATGAAAATGAAAACGAAAAATCAGTCGAAACATTCACCTCCAACGAATCAAAACCTCAAACACAAAAAGTATTAAAGAATATCTCTGAAACAGCAAAAATAACAGCCAAAAATCAAAAAGTGTCAGCCCCCCCCCCCCCAAAAAAAACGCTAATTTTCTTCATCTGTAACCATTAATAGTAATTTTAATCAAATGCAAATTTCCTAGTCTCCCTAACACATGATAACCTATAACTAATTGAAAATACAAAAAAAAATTAATGCTACCTCAACTGCATATATCATCTCATCCTAAGCACAGCCACTAGCATAAAAAATTAATTAGTATTCAATAAAATAAACAAAAATATTAGTTAAGAATACCATCAACTGCAATTATCATAATTATAAAGTTACAACTTCCATCAAAAATAGCAGCATCAAATCAGATAAGCTCTAACATCAACTAAAATCATCAAAAAAATGAAAACGCAGCCAATACAACTATATAATACCGTATATTTTATAGATAGAATCGTTACACTAACTCATCCAAATCTGTCACAATTTTATCATAAAAAAAAACAAACAAAACAAAACCATAAAAAATTATCTCTTTATAAAAAAAACTACATAAAATGTTCTCTCGTCATCAGAAAATATCGCAAAATCGATTTAAACCTTAATTATATCTATAGAACCCACTTGATCAAAAAATCTAACTCCTTTTAAACAAAATCTCAACCAAAGAAAAAAAAAAAATTTTAAAAGTAATTTATTTACAAAATTCAAATACTAGACGAAACTAAAATAAAAATAAAACAAGTGAGGAAAAATAATTAATAGGTTTAATTCCATTCTCACCTGTGGATCTTTGACTCATGCCTGCCGGTAATGGGTTCAAGGACCAATGAAAATCTTCAGCCACGAAAAAAGTTTTAATCCCAAAAAAAATTAACATTCATTAACTTATAAATTAAATGAATTTAAAAGAAATAAAATGAGATGTTAGTTTATATTATTTATAATTTTTTAATATCAATTTATCGGTATTTTTTTCAATAATAAAATTTAAAAAAGTTTACTTAAAAAACCTTTCTTTTCTTTTCTTTTATTATATTCAATTTTAAATTTAATTATTATTCCTATATATTCCTTATCCTATAATAAAAAAATTCAAATTTTACTACTTTTTGATTTAATAAAAAGTTTGATTATTCACATATAATATTGTTAATTAACTAAGAAAAGAAATTAAATAGTACTAAAAAAATGCTTCATTAGGCTTGGATTATCTCTTACTTCTTGGTTTCCCAAATGTGGGGGGTTTTTTTGCAATAAAATTTAATATTAAAAAATGAATTTTTTTTTTTAATTTCAATTAATAATTTTTATACATTTATGAATTAACTCATCTTTAAAAAATTTCATCTTGTTAAATATTATATATTTTAACATGTAAGAATATATTACTTTGTATAAAAACAGCCAATGAATAAATTATTTCAAATTAACGGTGATGGTAATTATTTAAATTTCCTAGATTAATATTATGATAATTTTTCATAAATAAATTTTTATTACAGTATAATATTTTTCTTTTTATTTAACATAATCGAGTCAAAATTCATTTATTTTAAAGCTTAAAATTCAACTTTATCTTAATTTATTGAATTTATATACATTTTGACTCTATAATTATTGAATATTTATTTAGAAATAGTAAGAAAATATGTAGATTTTGAAGAATTTTACCATACAACCTTTGAATTAACAGATATGTTAAGGCTTCAAAACTAATTTTTAATCGATGGTACAAATATAGACTTCCCTTCAAAAAAATACTCATTTTTTTTTATTTTTTTAAAATATTAAAATTGAAGCTGAAATTGGTCTATTTTGATATGAATGATTTTTAAGGCTCAAATATTTAATAAGAAAATTATTTGCATTCTGTATATATCTTGGTATAAATACCATCTTATATCGCACTTATTCTATTAATATATCATTTATATTTTTTGAAACGAGGAATATAAAGTTTATCATGAAAATTTCCATAGGATATTTTATAAAATATTTTGTTATCTAATGTACATAACACTTGACTGGATTGCTCAAAGAAAAATTATAGCCAAGATTTTCTATTTTTTTTATCATTAGTATTTTAAATGCCTATCGTTAAAATTTATTGTGATATATACTTACAAGAAATTTTTAAACTGAAAATAATTTTTACTTATTTGATTTAAACCAGTTATTATTACAGGGTAAACTCCTTCGTCAAGTATAAATTTAGAATAGACATAGAGATCTTATAGAAAATATTTTTTTCCAGTAGATTTTTTATATTTAACTAAAAACATTATATCTTTAGGTGCCGAAGAGTATCCCGCAGCATAAGCCTCATTTTAAGGATTATAAAATTGCAAAAATTCAATATTTAGATTATAAGTGGTTAAAATTTATCAGTTTTTATCATTTAATTTTCATTTATCGTATAATATATTTATTTGATACTGGTATCAATATTTTCTGTTATACAATTTCCCAAAATCTGAAATAGACACAATATATCTTTGGTGTATTATTTTTTTAAAAATCATTCTGTCATTTTATAACTCACTTATATCAGAACGTAGTTTAGAACAGTATTATATATTTAATAATTCATAATAACCATCAATTTTCAGATAAACGTTTCATTTATTTATTTTTACAAAAGAATAATCTGTAGATTTTTATAATCTTAAATCTTTTGATAAATTAACTTTTTTGTTATGGTGCCTAAATTTATCTTTTTCTTCATTTAACGATAATCAATATTTTTGATTTTTAGATATTTATAAAAAAAAAAGTGATTATTTAATATAAAATTTTAATACAGTTCTGTTTTCAATTTCTAATACAAATATCGTGTACTTTATCATAAAAAGTTATTAAAACGTTATTATTATTATATTTTATATTTACATATAAAAGTTAGTATTATTTTGAATTTGATAAAATTTTCAATTGTTGATTTAGGCTATGATCTTGAATTATTAAATACCATAAAAGGCTTAAATATTATAAAATAAAGAAATTAAATTCGAAAAAATAAAATAAAAAATATATCAAGATTTTAGAGAAATTATTTTATCGTTTTTATAGGATATAAATTTTGATATCTCAAATTTTCCAAAGAAATTTCAGTATACTAAATATAATTTCAGGTTTGCACCCAAAATTTCGAATTCTCAGATTTTTTTCAAGTTTATGTTTTACATCAGAATGAGGGCTCGTGTTTAATTATAAAAATTAGATAAAAAAAATACAATATTTTATTAAAAACTCTCTATTAAATAATGAAAAGAGTATTAAATAAAGTAAATTAAATTCAAATAATCTATCAAGTGTTAAAAAAATCTTAAGTTTTTAATTAATTTGAAGTAATATTACTTTTTGGAGATTTATTAATTAATCAATGGCTATTCATAAATGTTCAATATCATTAATAAACATAACATTTTTATTTCATAAAAAACCACTTTTCTCAAAAAATAGCAATTTTTATTATGAATATCTAATGTTTTTAAGATTTTCAAGGATGTATTTTATGATTATTAAAGCTTTTTATAATTATTGGTTCACATTTAAGATAAAATATCTTTTATTAAAGTATAGTATATTTATATTCTATTCACATTCTTTATATTAAAAAAAGGGTTATTACCCATAAATGCTATTAGACATTATTTAGGTGTTTTTAAAATTAAATATTCATTATTTTACTCTATATTTAAATTTAAATGTTTAAAATGTTTCATCCTAATAATATTGGCGTTTAACCTTTTAATAATATCTTATATAATTTTTTCAATTTTCCGCCTCTATATTTCAATTGGTATTAGCATTTTATAATTTATATGCTTAAAAAAATAATAATTAACTTTTTTTTATTTTGGATATTAATAATGAAAAAATTTTAATTTCAATGTATATTTAATTAATTAATTAATGCTTAATAAAAATGTAACGTGTTTTAATTAATTAATTAATTTTCATTTCTTCATTTTCAAAATATCTATGTATTTTAGTAGTTTTATACATACTGAGCCATGTGAAAAATGGAAACTTTTTATTCTGTTAATAGTTTAATTTTCCTTTCTTTTTTTGGATATTGATTATAAATTTTTAATAATATGCCCTGGAAATTCTGAAATTGAAATATAAAAATTTCCCATTTTCGCTTTTTTTTAGCTAATGATATGCGCATGATGATCATATCACTGCTTATTCCTCATTATTATGCTATATATTTGCTTATGATCTTTGTGATTTTAATTTATGTAATTTTGAGAGACAGGGCTGTATAATTACAGTATATTTTTTCTTCAATAATAACTACCCATAATTTTGATAAAATATAGCTTATATTATATTTTTATTTTTATTTTTATATTGATCACAAGAAGAAATACCCAAAAAAAGTGGAAATTTTTTTGGCTAATAGTACCATATAACTATTTATTAATAGTCATAAAACCACAAAAAATAAAATGGATAAAAAAAAATCAGAAGATAAAAAAAAATACTAAAAAAATGCCGCTTATATAGTTTAAAGATAAAATTCGGTTTAAAAGACACGAAAAAGGTATGGAAGGAGAAAAGTATGGTTAAATTTTTTGATACCATATAAAATTTTAAATATTGATAATAGGCTAAAAAAAATGAGTATTTTTCTTTACTGGAAGGTCCAGTGGAGAATTTTTAGCTGAAAGTAGAAAATAATGGTTCTATGGGACCTGAATTAGAATCATTAAAGAGTTAAGAGAAATCCAAAAAAAATAACTAGATGCAAGCAAAATATAATCTAGATTTTTTTGGGATAATTTCCATAGTTAATAGATTGGGTTTAACCAATAGAAAAAGATAATTGAAAACTTAAAGTTTAATTTAAAAAAGTTTTGGCTGATTATTTTCTAATAAAATTAATGTAAAACTAATTCGCAATAAAATCGACTAATGAGAATAAAAACATAAAATTTATTACCAATATATTCTATTTTAAATACCTTTTCTATCCTTATCAATTAAATAAGTATTAAAGTTTACCGATATTTTGATTTTTTTCCAAATGAAAAAAAAAGGATGTATCTGGTTGATTAAACTGGTTTTTTCAAGTGGTGGTTTTATAAATTTAAACTATTAATTAAATATAGAACCATTTTAGACAATGTTTTTTAATAATAACATCATCATAAAAATAATATTTGAAAAGGGATAGGATTGTTTCAAAAGAGGTTGATAACTACTGCTATTTATAAGGCAAATATTATTGAAAGATACCTATATCAAAAAACTTGAATAATATAAATTTTCACGTATTTAAAATTTTCAATGTTTTCAAGCTGAAAGATAAATAAATATCACATAATAGCCTACATAAGACCTTATTTTAGTTAGGATAAAAGCCTTTTATATAAATATTTTCCTTTCTTTCAATTTTTTTAGTATATTTTTTAATGAAGTTATCTTATAATGAAGCTCAGTGATACAAAAAAAAAACCTACAATATAATTTTTTTCTAATAAAAATAAATAACGACGCAAGATAAAAGAAATCTTACAAACTAATAATTTTTTTTAAATAGAATCCAGTAAAACATCTAAATTATTTCTTCCCTGAAATACTCTAAACATAATAAGAACAAAAATTCTCAATTTTAAAACAAAAAATGACTAGTAAACAATTCCAAAGTATAGATTATAACTTATTTATACCAAAAAAAATATTTTTTTGAAATTTTTTTCAGGATTAATCGAATCTAGTAAATAAAAATGAATATATCTAATATTATCAGATAAAAAAAGATAATTGAAAACGGTTCTGTTTCAATTTTAAAAAGTTTAAAAAGGTAAAAACTGGGTAATAAATATATTTTTCTACGATTTAAGCTGTCTATATGGAAATAATGCAGTAAAAACTTGCTTATTTTGGCTTAATCTACAACTATTTTTATGTGGACCCATTTTAATATAGCTAAAATTATAATTAATTTTAATTACCTTATTGAATTAAAAAATTGAAATGATTTCCTTTAGTTCTCATAAAAGATTCCCCTATACACTCAAAAATCTAATGGCGAGAAATTTTATGAAAAAATTAAAGGAAAAATTAATAATAATTTGGATATCATTTCATTTATTCTTAAAAAATCAGTGAAAACTGATACATTTTTTTCAACTCATGTAGCGAAAATTTCAAATTTTTATTTGAAAAAGATGTGTATAATAAAAAAAATGTCAATTGAAAATTAAAAAAAAAAAAAATTAAAAAAAAAAGATGAAATATATTTGTCAAAAACATAAAAATGACACAAATTGACTTTTTTTGTTTAATATAGAGTAATGTGACTATTTTATGCCTCTTAACTTTAATTGATGAATATTAATCAAAAAATAAAATGCAATTTTTATTTATGATTCCATTTTTATTATCCTGTCTAATAAAATCAATTTTTAAAAAAGATAATTTCGTTTTCAGACTCATTTTTTTTAGAAAATAGAATCATGGTGTTGTTTTAGAAAAACTTATTTACAATCAAATATTCCTAAATATTGTAAAACTTAGGAGAAAAAAAGATACTTTGTTTTTTTAGTTTTATACGTGATAAGTTGATGTGGTTTTTTTTACTAAAATATTATAATTTAAAATGTTTATTATTTTCTTAATTCATTTTAATATATAATGATAATTAGAATGATATTTAGAAGATTTAATATTTTTGAGAATTTTACGGGGTTATTTTTTGCACTAATGGATATCAACTCAATCAAAAATATAGCTTCAAATTTAATTAACATTTACAAATTTTTAAAAAAATCTCATTCGCTTTAGATTATGATTAATAATTTTTAATAAAAAGTCGATTACTTCTATAGCCTAAAAGGTAAACATAAACTGACGTCATCTTAGTGGTATTAATTGTGAAAAATTCAGCAAGTATAGCAAAATAACAGAATTGGGGAAGGTTATTGATAAAATATTTGTCTTAGGAATACCCAATTTTTCAGATAATAAAAATTAAAACCATCTAATTTTATTTGCTCAAAGAGCTTTTAAAATTTTTAATATGCAGAATTATTTATTTTTTTGCGCCTTTAAAATGAGAGAAAATTTAACCCCAAAAACCCAACCAAAAAATATTCAATATATAGAGTAATAAATTAACATTAATTGATCATAAAATGAAAAGAAGATAATATTTAGCTAAATTATTTTATACATTGAGTTAAAGTTTTTTATGTTAATAGATAAAATTATTTTGATTTATTTTATTAGATTAATAGAAGTCTTTCAAAAAAAATAATTCACATAGCAATTTCGAAGCTGCTTAAAATCTTTTTGCGTAATACGCATATGATTGAAAATTCCACAAATTCTGTGATTTTAAATTTTTTCAAAAAAAAGAAAAAATACTTATTTTGCTACGAATTTGTCATTTTTTTTATTACTGTGACATTATATTTATGTTGATAAAATCTAAAATAGTCGATTTTCCCGAAAAAAACAGATTCCATTTGAAAATCTAGAAAAAATTACGTTTTTTTTCTTTTAATTAACAAATAAGTCTTATAAAATGTTTCCCCATTTAAAACATGATTAAGAATTGATGGCCTGTTATTAAATCTGAAATAAAGAAATTTTTTGATACAGAAATTTTTTTAACTTTTAAAATTAAAAATCGTAAACATTTTTAAACTGATTAGTTATTAGGGACATTTGGATAGCTGTAAAAGAATCCTATGATAAAAATGCTCCTGGAATGTATTGGGGATTAATTTAAAACTAAAAAAATTCTTTTAAGATCCAAATCGGCTTTATTAACTGATTTTTATTTTAAAACATCAATTTAGCAAAAAATTATTATTTATCGCCTAATTTATTATTATTATTATATTATTGTTTATTTACTTTTATACTATTTCTTGTTTTATTTTGGTGTATCTGCTAAAACAATTAACTATTATTTCTTCTAATAATTATCCCATTTTTTAATTAGACACATATTTTTCAAATCAAACTTATTTATAATTTGAATTTTTTTAGCTTTTTGTAATTTCGCGTAGAAAATTTTTAAACAATTTTATATTATAATAAACACTATAAATTCTATAAAACTCCCCCAATTTATAGCTATAAACGTGCGATTTTTAGGGGTAAATATTATTCAATCTAATAATTTAAATTATAATAATGTGAACCAAAATAAAATTATAATTATTATAAAAAATTTAATCATATAATCCAACTTATTTTTAGAGACAGATTAAACTTAAAATACAATAGTAACCCTTTTTAATTTTTAATTACTAATACCAATAAGATAATAAGATAATAAGATGATTTTTTATTTTATGAAAAATAAGACTTTACTTATTCAAAATAGTTATAATATTTTTTTATTTGGTAACTTTGAGTACTGATATAAAAAAAATATTCCGTTCTCTATTCAAATAAAGTGATTTTAAAAATATTTTTATTTACAAAATTTATGATTATTTTTATAGCAAAACCGAGAAAACTATTTTAAAAAAAATTCTGAATCTAAATTTAATAATACTAAGTTTTAAAGTCTTTTTTTGGTCTGAATTTAGAATCAGATATATGCATTATTATTTAATTTATTTAAAATAAGGCAAGAACATGCTTAAATATAGAAAAAATTTATTAATTTTAATTAAAGAAAATAATATAACATATATAATAGGTTGTTCAAAAACTATTATTAAGTATTAATTTTTCGAGCAATTTTTTCATATATATAAATTCCCATTTGAAACCGTTAAATTTTATTGAATATTACTTTATATTAAAAAAATTCGATTTATTATTTTCTTTTATTTTCTATATATTTTTTAAAAAAAATAACAAAACACATCATTTTTTCTGTATCCAGGGACGTTTAATTTTAGCTATATATATTTATTATAATCGCCTAAATAAAATTTAATTAAAAAAATTTTAAAATATTAAATTTTAGTAAATTAAATCATATTTTAAACAATGAGAAGATCTAAAATAACACTTAAAGAATTTTTTACTACAAATTATTTAAATATCTGTTTTTTTTCTTAATTTTGTAAAATTTATGCAATATTTTCATCATTTTATTATTAATATTCATAACAAATATAAATTTTAACCAGTAAAAATATTATATTAATAAATTTTTAATACCTTTTATGCAAGATTTTTTTCAAAAAAATATAATTAAGAGTAATAGATTTTTAAGTGTTAAATATTATATGAGTTAAGCGATATGTTATAAACCAAAAAATACTGTTATAACTAATAAAAAAATTAAATTATCCATCAAATAATAGAAATAGGTTTAATAAATATAATTCTGAAATTTAATCCATAAATGAAAATTCACCCAAAATTAATAAACCTGATAAAACCTTTTATAAAAACCATTTTTTGGTTAACTCTCAATATTGAATTATAAGGACGAAATTTAACCAAATAAATTAAAATTTGGTTTGAAATGGTGCAAAATAAAAAAAAATTGTATATTAATATTATATGATATTTTTTTATAACCCAAATATCATATTTTGCCTTGGGAAACAGAAATCCAATATTCTAATTTCAATTTTTTTTAATTTGGAATAAAAATTGAAAAACAAAAAAAAATTCAAAGTATTATTAAAGTTCTTAAGAATAAATTTCTTTTATTATTCTGAATAGGAAGTATTTGGGGCTTCTAATTAACCCCCCCCCCCATTATTTATTGATTTTATTCTAAAAAAATTATTCAGCAAGAATAAAAATCAGCAATAAATTTATGTGTCGCAGTTTTCTTAAAATAAAAGTAACATGAATGGGAAATAAATTTAACATAAATATAAAATTAAAGCTAAAAGTAAGAGAAAATTAAAAAAGCAAAAACCTAAACAAATAATCAAAAATTAATGAAATTTTTTACTTGAAATAATTAAAATGGGGGGTTTTTTTCTAAACACTTTTTTTCATACTGTGACCATGCATTTTTTTATTCAAGGTGTCTATTCCCTGGTTTTTTTTGGTATTAAAAATGGATATACTCAAGACTTTTTTTTGGGATTTTTTTATATTTATCGTATATTTAAAGGGAATCGAGCTAATAGGTGTTCTTATTATTCCAATTTTAAATGTATCTTTTAACTCAATTATTTTATATTTCTACAAATATTAGAGACTTTAAATAATTTTTACAATAGCTCAAAAAAATTTTGGATGATCATATAGTCTTTTCCAAACATACTTGATTACATAACAACGAAAAATATTTATTTGATTGATTGATAACATATTAGTTTTTTGTTAATATGAAACATTATCCTCGATATATGTTATATTTTAATATTTTCGTGAATTTTTCTTCGTTATATTGAAATAGTAAAATTTATCATATCTTAAAAAATATATACTTCTAATATCTGAATGTTTTGGATTTTTCTAGGTGCCTTAATTTTGATTTTTTACAATTTTCAGATGAGACATATCATGATTAAAAGAAAGTTAGCTTATATTGAAATAATGGAAAGGATAAAATATATATATATAATTAATTTTATATTTATTTAGCATGAATTCTGTTAAGGTGATGTCTAGTTGGAAATTTGAAACAAATTTTCGAAAAAAAACGTGATCTTGTTCTGACTTATACCTTCAAGTTACTAAAAATAAAGATAACTCAAATAATATGATAAATCAGGAAATTTTTTTGAAATATAAATCCATTTAAAATTTATTTATGAAGTTTGAGCTGTTATAAAATTAGTAATTTTACACAAAAACCATGAATAAAAAGATATTGAGTCTTTATTTTTAATAGAGACAACTATTATTCGTATTTATAAGCAATAAAAAATTTTAAATTTTTTGTTTGAATAACGCATAAATTAAAAAAAAAACTCTTTTCAGGTTTAATTTGGGGATGGGATCGAGTGTTTTGGTATAATAAAACAAATAAAAAAAGCTGATTCATATTGATGGATATTAATTTTTATAAATAATATATAACAGTTAAAAATGATTTCTTGAGATTTATTAATGTTACATATCTGTTTATAACCAAATATACATTCAAAAATGAAAAAAAATTATTTTTAGTAAAATGGATACAATTTAATTAACCGTGTAAAAAATAGTTAAAATTTAAAATTTTAGTTTTTTGTGAAATTAAAATACGTACGAAGGTAATAATATTACAAAAAAAATTCTAAACTCTTTATTTAAAAATTAAATCAATAAAATAGAAGCTCCAATACCAATAATTTATTGGTATAATTTTTTTGCAATTTCGATTAATTTTATAGAAATATTTTAGACTATTTCTCGTTATAAGATTTGAGTTATTAGGATCGGATTAATTTAAAAATATACTAAAAGCTCTATCGAAAATTCATTCCTATTTTTGAAAAAATCCATATTAAATTCTGCAGATTTAATTAGTATTTGCCACAGTTTTCCAAAAATTTAAAAATAAGCAAATTTAAATTGGTATCTATAAGGGAACGAAATAATAATATAGGCTATGACTTCATTGAAACACTGTAAATTTCATAGAAAAAACAAGGGATTTAATAAAAAACTGAAGTCTGAGTCTTGAATTACTCTGTTTTTATATGGTTATTTACAAATAAAAAATTCGAAGTATCTTTTTTTGTTATCTTCATTGAGATTTACAAGAAAAATAGCAGAAATTTTATATTAAATTAAATTAAAACATTTTGAAAAAAGTAAAAAAAGAAAAGTGCGTACTGAAAAAAAACCCAAAAAAAACTATTGGTTATTTTCAGTGCTTCCATATTATTATTTAACGAAAAAATTAGTTTGATTTTCGGATTTCCAAAAAATATTTTCCTTAAGCTACGAAAAAAAAATAATATAAATTTACAAATATTTAATAATGATATCCAAAAAAATATATTAAAAACCGAAATTTTAGGGCTAAAAATTAATTTAAAACTTTTTATATAATTATTAGGTTATTAACACATTTTTATTTTATTAGATAATAAAAATTGACCCAAAATTTATTATAAAAGATCAATTTGAGTCAAAAACTGTAGACATAAACAAAAATTATTGAATTTAATTTCGTTCGTGTCAATTTAGGCGATAAAAAATCTATTTTTATTTTTATATATTTAAAAAGTGTCATTTAAAAAATAAGCGAATTAATTATTCCTAAATTATTTCAAAATTATTCAATACAAAATGATCGATTACACCTTTAGCTTGATTTCGATATAATTTTCACTACGCTAATCTTCAAGATAATACTATAAAATTTAGCATATAACCAATAAAACGTAAATATTAACTACAATCTCTATCAATTAAAACTACCTTTTGGTTTAAAACAAAAATGGTTTTTTTTGAAATAATTTTCATAGGTTGCTTAAAAAAATGCATATATGCCTTTATGCAAATTAAAATAGAATAACGAAAGAATAAAAATTTATATTAATGCATAATTTCTTTGAATAAACATATATCATAAATATTGCCAAATATTTTCGACTTTCTAAATTGAAAATAAAATAAAATATTTATAAATAAAGTACCATTAAATTACATTCTTATAATTATTACATTTATGTTACCGATTTTAGAAAATTGGGTGAAAAAATATTTTTTTAAAACCAAAAAAAAATGACAAAAAACCCTATTTATAATTTTAAAACCTCCTTCTTTATTTCTTTATGTGTATTTTTCTATATAAAATATATACTGTGAGTATCATAGTTCAGAAAAATAATAATAATATCTAGATTAAAATTAAAAATTAAAAAACATTTTAAAAAAAATGAGCAAGTGATATAAATATAATAATCTTTATAATAAATTATATAACTTAGATTTCTTTTTTTAAGTGCTTGAAAAAAATCTTGATATTAATAAATAACAATTCAGTATTAGATTTAGACATTCATTCCAAACTCTTGAAATAGCTTTTTTTAAAATCAATATCTTATACCTATTTTAAAGATTTTATTTATAAAAAGATAAAAAAAATCTAAAATCAATGATGAATAAAAAACATGAGCTTCCAAAGCTTAAAATATTGTGTATTCCATTGAATAAATATTTAAGGAGATATGTATTTTGTATAAAAATATTTGTAAGAGATTTGACTTACGCTTTCGATTTCAAATGCATACTCTCTTTACAGATCTATTCATTAATGACATAAAAAGTATTGCTTTAAACGGTCCAATATGAATTAAATTTTTTTTTGAATCTTATTACTTAAGACTTCCGAATACAAAGATTCTTATTCTTTGTATAAAATATTTTAACAGTTTGATTTTTCTTTTAAAAACGAAAATATTAATAAAATGTGTCTAGAAAAATATATAAACCTCAAATAAAGTACTATGAACTAGTGTGTAATTTTTATAATACATCTTTTCTATCAATTTATTCATTAAAAATTCTTGTAATATTGATAATAACATTTATTTCCATTTTATTATTACTTTTAATACAATTAATTGACCATTTTTATAGTTTATTGCAATTATAACCTCTATAATAATCTTAAACTAATAAATATGTTCTTATTAAAAGTATTACTGGTATAAATAACACCATAATACCCCAAAACAATCCGAATTGTAGGATACTTCCAATATAATACACTTTTTTAATATAAATTATAAATTATAAACTTTTAACTTATCTTTATATATTTGTAAATATTAATTAAAACTAAAGTCTATTATTTTTTTACAAATTTTCTTTGTCTCACTATTTCTCTCATATCTATTAAAAGTATTATATTGATGTTATTTAAAAAAAAATTCCTTGGTAAAAATGAATATTATTTTATGACTTTCTCACTTTTCAATTATTGTCTTTATGTACAATAAAATTCAAATCATCAGTGAAAGTATGATTTATATATATATAAAGTTTTTAAGTACATTTTAGAAAGCCTATTTAATCTTTATAAATCTTTTTTTTCGGTTAAGAAATAATTTTATTCTGCATTTATTGCAGGTTTTTTTATATTATTATATAAGAAAAACCACCCATAACACTTTGGAGTTATTTTCAGAAAATCAAATGTATATTTTTTTAACTTTAGATTTCGTTATATTTGATTTTGAATAGATTTGATTTAGTCTTTTGATAACAATCTCCTATAAAAATTTTCATAAAGTTCAAAAAATAAATAATGTTTATTTTTCTCCAATAAATATATTTTTCTAAAGTTTTTCTGCTTGAGCACTCTAAGATATCTTTTTTTGAGATTGATTAAATATTTTAATCCTCATAATAAACATCATTTTTTTAATAAAAAAAAATTCCAAAATTTATATTTTTAGTTCCAAGCTCCGTAAAATTCAATTATTTTTTCTTTTTAGAATAAAAAAGGTTTTTTTGTAAGTTTTATTTGCTTAACGTCATTTTTTACTTTTTCTGCCAATATTATGATAAAATCCTTTCTAAATTTTAATACATCAATTTTTTTAGAAAAGTCGGTTTTGTAAATTTCTCTTGTTATTCTATTCGCATATTACTCGATTATAGTTGTTATTCTGGAAAGAAAATTAATTTCTTTAAGCTTATTACAAAAAACTTTCAAAGGAAAAGAATAGGATTTTTTTGTATTACCTCATATAAATGAAATCGTAAAATGATATAATTTTATAATTTTACATGAAATTCCTGTTATAAAGCCAATAAAATAAATTTCAATTAATTTGAAACAACAGTTCAAGTGCTTTTTTCGATTTAGAAAAGTTTTATAAAGGGTTTTGATGCTAAAATAGCCCTATTTTTTCTACATAATCATAATATGATGTTAAAAATGTATTCCAATAAATTAGTCTGTATATTTTATTCACATTTCTAATTAAATTTTCTAAAGTGGTTCTATTATTAACACTTTTATTTCTTGATATTATTCCTCTCAGTAGATAAATATTTTTCATCTTGAATTTTATTTTATTTATCAATGTGTTGTATATTTCAGCAAACTTTAATCCAGAGAAACTCAACGATACAGCATCGCTATTGATATTGATATTAATATTGATATTGATATTGATATTAATATTAATATTAACCTCTTCTGATCTTATAAAAATGTTACATTGATCAAATTTCATAAAGTTAAAAAAATGTCCACCATATTTCTTCCAAGGTTTAAGGTGTGTTAAAAATAAACGCTAGACCTTTTAATTAAATAATTCACAATATCTTTATAATTTTTGAGGGCTTTTGAATAATCCTTTAAAAATATTTTTTTAAGGTTAAATTTTATATAAATGTCCTCAATTTCACAAGTTTTTCAATTTTATGTCTTTATTTCGATTCATTTTTTTGGTGATTATAACAATATAAGAATTTTACTTAACCAAAATAACTTTAAAAGTAGAAAAGATAAGAAAAAAATATTTTATTTAAATAATATAAGATTTGTAATGGTTATTTTTTTGGAATAATAAAATTATATTTCTACACTAGGCGTCTTTTTAATACCTATAACACACTTAAGTTTGTTCCACCCAAATTTATAAACTTAGGAATGATTTGGTTTTCTCAGCTAATCTAAATTTATTTATCATCCAAAATTTCTCAATTTACACCCGTCTTCCTCAAAAAAAAAATAATAGTATTTTAATAAAATAAACCTTTTTTTATGAAAAACATATTTATTATGCACTTATTTTTATCGGAAAATAAGTATTATATGTCGAAGTATTTGATTTATTGAAATATCAAATTAAAATAGCCTCGTTAAATTTTAGAACCCAAATTTATAATAGGAAAATAATTTAATATTCTGGAATAAATCTCATTAATAAAAAAAAAACAAGCGAAAAAGTGATAAATATTAAAGCCTTTTATTTCCAATTAAAAGAAAATTTTCAATAAAAGTCTGATATTCATGAAATTAATCCTCTGGAATTTAAATTTTCAATAAACAATAAAAAAAATTTCAGTTTTATTTCATTTATGAATAAAATTTAAATTTAAATCCCATCGATATACAAAGTGGAAACAGTATAAAAATTTGCGCTGATATTATCAACAATTTATAAACCTAAAAAAGAACTTTTTTTTGAATTATGAATATTTACATAAAAATATTTTTAAGAAGAAATTTTTATAATTTATAATTTATTTTTTTATAGAAAATTTGAAAATTTATGAAAATATTAAAAATAAAAATATTTTGTATTATGATCGAATTAAAGTTTTTAATGATAATTTCATACATATTAACTAGGATAAGAGATTTAAAATGGCTATTTAATAATAAATTTTGATTTATAAATAAATAAAAGATGTTTTTGTATAAAAATTTTCAGAATAAATGTGATATATGGAATTTTTTATTCGATTTTAAAATTGATTTAAAAAAATTACGTAGTTAAATTTACGTTATTGGAAAATTGGTATTCCGAATATAAATACAATTGAAATGAAGGATTATTTTTTTGTCTAAAATTCTTGTTCTGAGGACTATTGGTTTACTAAAAATCGGAATACATGAAAATTAGTATTTTTGGCCAAAAAAAGAAATTAATATGAATAAATTTTTCAAAAGCTTTTTATTGTGTAAAATTATAGGAAGAAAAATTGTACTGAATTTTAGTATGCGAACATTATTGGCACAAAAATTCTTCGACATAAGTCATCTGAAATAAAAAAAAATTCCATTTATCTTCCAATAATACGAAAAAATATAATAAGTATTCATTTTTTATTTATAATTCAAATAATTAGATCTTGAAAAACAATAATAATTACATTTCTATTTTTTAAATGCAGCTAAATTCAGTGAGTGAGTGGGTTTATCTTAAATTCTTATATATATATAAATATTGATTTAAACATCATAATTCAAGACATGAATAGTTTCTGATTACTTTAGGAGAAAAAAAGTAGTATAAACAAATTTATATACTAATAAAAACAACATTTAAAAGTAAATATGAATTTTTCGTTTCAAACTCCAAGATTTAAAATGTGATTTGCGATACAAATTTGCATGCAAAAGTAAAAAAGAAAATTATGTACAAATAAATCAAACTTTTTTAGCTAAATCCTAAAGAAATTGCTCAATTTTTTCAGTATAAAATATTCTGAATTAAAATTACAGTAAAAAAATAGCATTTTAAAAAAAAAAACTAAAAAGAATAAATTCAAAACAATAATTCAAGTTAATTGACTCCATTTCAAAAAAAAAAAAAAAAATTATTCAACCTTTTAATTTAATTTAAAATCACATATACTATATTTTTTTAAATTTAATTTAATGCAAATAATAATATACTTAAGATTTATAAAATGTACTTTAATTTGGTAGGCATAGAAATAAATATTTTCAATAACAGTTTTGATTAAAATTTTCAAGCGTAAATTTAATAATTTGGTAATGATATTTTGAGTACATAATGTATTTTTATTTGTATTTTTGAGAAAATACATAAAAAACCCAAAAAAATTCTGTTAATAGAGTATAAAATTCCAAAAAAAAAAAAAAAATCAAAAAAATATTGTAAAATATTTGGTAAATTTTATATTAGTTAATTTTTTTTTTTTTTTTACAAATTTTAAATAATAAATTCAATGAAAAAAAATTCTGATAATATTTGAAAGTTTTGCAGAACAGATCTGAGTTATTTATAGCTATTTTCGATTTTTTTAAATTTGAATTTCTTTAATTTTGTGACCTTAACAGCCTATTTTTTAAAGCTAAGGTTTGAATATGCAGTTTTTTTCACATCAAGTTCAAATAAGATTGTTTATAATGGAGAAATTATCACATGGTTTCCTAATTCAAGTGGTTAAAAAAAGACCAAAGCTCTGTTTTATATGGCTTATCTTGATTATTAATATTTTAATCAAATAGCTTAGATAATTTCTAATCAAAAATTCCAAATAAAATTTTCAATAGTATTGGAAAATCTTAAAATTAATCTTAAAAAAACTGGTTTAATGTTTAATACGGTAAAAAAGTTGCTATTCAGCTTAGAATTTTTTTATTGCGCTTAAGATCTATCCAATCTTTAAAATAAAATTCAACTTTGAACTCTATTATTAAAAATGCTATTTTTACCTCTAAAATAAACATTAAAAACTTCAGAAATTGATTTAAAGTTGGTGAGATATTTTATTTTTCACAAAATATAGATTTTTTGAATTATTATAAAAAATTATATGAAAAAATGTAAAAATTTAATTATTTAATTATTTATTGCATCAAAAACATAACATAATTTTCAATTATAGAAATATTTTCATCTTTTGTGATGTAATTATATCATTTCGACAATAAAAAAATGTTAATTCAAATTATTAAATAATAAATTGAAATTTTCAGCAAAAAACAGACTTTTTTTCTAAAATCCTTTGTAAAAATTTCTCTAGTTTCAATAATTCGAATAATCTGAAAAAAAAATTAATAATAATTGAATAAAAAAATGTGTTATTATGAAAAAATAGTCAATATTTTTATTAATTAATTTGATTTAGGTAAAAGCTATAATAATGTAAAGGGGGGATAATGTATATGAAATATAGAAAAATCTAATATTTGAAAAGATATTTAAAAAATGAATTTAATTTTTTTTGAAAATAAGGCATATATTTTCCTAAAATAAGTTTAAAATGACATAAAATCGGCTCTTTTATCTTAAATAATAAAATAGATGCGTGATTTTATTTTATTTTTTTTAAATTCGAAAAATTAGTCTATACATATATTAATTAAATACTGTAATCAATTTTTTTTCTAATATTTTTTACCAGATTTTTTCACAACTCCGCATCTTTGCTCAAAATTTTATTTTCAATTCAAAATAAATCTTTGAAAAAAATATCCTAAAATTTAAAACCTCTTTGGGTAAAAAAGGTATATATTTTTAATTTTTAAACATCTTTATCCAAAATTTCTAGATGATATCAATTATCTATATTTCAGATAAATTTTAATATAAAGAAGCGATTATTTTATATTCTGTTAAATTAAATTTTTATTGATGAAAAATTAACCTTTATCTGCAAAAATATTTCCTAATTAAATTCTAATTTTACTATTTTGAAGAAAAATATATATTAAGTATAGATAATATTTATTAATACTTCTGATGCTTCTGATGCTTCTAATTAAGCAGAAACTTTGATCTAAATGTGATACTGTTTTTTTTGCGGGAAATTTATTTTAAAGTTAATAAAAAGTTATAAAAAAATAATTGAAAAAATTGAAAAAAGTGAAAAAAGTGAAAAAAATTCAACCAACTCCCCTCTGCATCCCTATTAGCTCCATACCTCAAAGTCATTGGTTCAAGAGGCTGGTTAATCACTTAAACACTGGAACTTAATTTTTAGTGGCATGCGATTGCTAATCAAAAATTTGGCTGTTTCCAACACAAATATAATATCAGCGGTTTCAGCTTTGAGTTAACTTAAAGTATGTTTAGGCTCTACCCCCCCCCCAAGGAGTTTTCCAAATATCCAAAAACGGGATTCATTGAAATTTAAAAGTTTTTTTTTATGTCTGAGCGGATCGGTGCAGGTATGAACCGGCAGATCATCTCATTTCGCTGTATATCCCATCGAGAGCAATTTAATAAGATCTGTTTGAAAGTTTCCGATACATCGATTTTACAGAAGGGGCAGTGTTTTAAGATTTTTCCATCCAAAAATTTCATATTTGATAGTCGCTGGAAGGTCCGAAAGGTCCCTATTCGCATTTTATCAATGCCTTCGATACCAAGTTTCGGGTCAGGGTACAGCAACTGAAGATTAATTCAGTTTTATTTTCCACAAAAATTTCGGTCCATTTTCCACTGTTGGATTTTAGATCGGTTATTTTTCCTGTAGACTATGGTGGTGTTTGTTTCATCTTTTGAATTTCGAACACAAAAGTATTCATCCATTTTGCACTGCCGGTCACTCAGGTGGTTATTCTGGCATTGATTTGCGACTTAATTATGCCGTCTATACAAGTTTTTAAGTTTGAATATTTGTGATATGCACGCTCTCGAGCAGTTCT
>LSSL01000666.1:0-11467 GCA_001953115.1 Smittium mucronatum | reverse complement strand
AAAATTTCATATTTGATAGTCGCTGGAAGGTCCGAAAGGTCCCTATTCGCATTTTATCAATGCCTTCGATACCAAGTTTCGGGTCAGGGTACAGCAACTGAAGATTAATTCAGTTTTATTTTCCACAAAAATTTCGGTCCATTTTCCACTGTTGGATTTTAGATCGGTTATTTTTCCTGTAGACTATGGTGGTGTTTGTTTCATCTTTTGAATTTCGAACACAAAAGTATTCATCCATTTTGCACTGCCGGTCACTCAGGTGGTTATTCTGGCATTGATTTGCGACTTAATTATGCCGTCTATACAAGTTTTTAAGTTTGAATATTTGTGATATGCACGCTCTCGAGCAGTTCTGGTCTTTAAAAAGACAGATTTTATCCACAGCTCGGCTCTGACCCGCTCCATTGCGGCAGACTTACCAATCTTGGCAACTAGTCTAATCGCTTTGCCGATTTCGGTCTTAATTGGCTCAAATCCGGCTTCACCCATGCAAAAGGTCTCGCCTCCGTAACAGCCAATAGGCATCAGAACCGAATTTATGAATTTTATTTTTAATCTGTTAGGAATGTCAGAAAAGCTCAAGAGGCTATAAGCATCTTAGAAGGCGTTTCTGTCATTTAATCTGTTGTTTTTAATGATCCCTGAAACATCCCATTTATCGTTCATAAATAGCCAAAATATGTGTACTGATCGGTATTTGGGATTTTTTGGCCTTATAATATCAGATCGTACGATTGGTGACCGGTGAAATTCATTAAACGGCACTTGGATGCATTCACATTCATTTCCCATGTGTTTGAGAATCAGTAATTTGATTTAATCCAATTTTAATTTTGATCTCAGATTCAGCCAATAATATAAAGTTGTCGGAAAAGAGCAGCCCATATATCCTACAGGCGATTCCAGGAGCATATACGCCATTAATTCCCCTAAAAAGATTGTTAATATAAAAATCGAATAGTATTGGTGAGGCTAGGCAACCTTGTCGCAGCCCACACAGGTAGTTTTTGGGTTTGGAGACATCATTTCCAAACCTATCAGCTATTTTCGGTGACCTGTACAGGCCCCAGATAGCACTGAATAGCTTCCCTTTGATCCCAAAGGCCTTCAGTTTGCACAGCAGTGCGGTGAGGGGGACCCGTTCGATGGCTTTGATATAGTCGATATATCATATGAAGGCTTTTTTATTTTTCTTATGCGGTAAATTTCATATAGTGTGGTAGCTTGAGCAACCACTCTTCAAAATTTTGGAATTCAGCCTGCTCCTTGACTGAGATTTCATATTTTTTATCGATATGGGATATATTTGTAGCTGATACTTTGAAAAACAGTTTCGAAAGTGTTGAAATTAATGGAATTCCCCCATAATTATTGGTAACTTCATATCACCCTCTTTAGGTACCGTCACTACAATACTAGTGTCAATAATAGTCGGTATTTCTCCAGAATTTGCTATTAAATTGATAATTTTGAAAATAATTTTCGCCATTTTCGACTCGGGAATTTTTCCGGAGACCACCAGTTTCGATAACTCACTGAGTATTCGATCAAAATTTTTTATCAGTTGTGTTGAATTTTTTTTTTAGTAATCTTTAGAATTTTATATAGATTTACTAGGATAAAAAATAGATTAATAAAGGTTTATTTAGGTGAAAATAATAAAATTGATATGATAAGTATATAATTAAAATTTAAATATGCTTATATGTAAATAAGTTTTTTTTTATTTTTTGCTGAATTAAATAATTATTTTTTTTTGTAAATAGTTATAAAATATCATAAAAAGTTTTGTGTATTATTAAAATTCTAATTATCTATGTTTAATTCATACACCAAATTAAAATAAGCTAAAAATAACCGAATTTTATATTTTATATTTTTATTTGTAATGATTAAGTTGAATTTTCAATAAAAGATATAAAATATTTTTTACTAATAAAAGTAGGTTTCTAAAGATAAAAATCTTCATTACCGATGAATATTTAAGAAATATATCATTAATATATATTTTTTGCGTATTTTTACATGATTAAAGCTTTTATTAAAAAATTGTGATCTATTAAGTTTAAATTCTTTTTTTTTATTATTATAAAAGATAGTTTTATGAATGATTTTTTTTTCAAAATATAATATGTTATAGGGCGTGGATAATACTATTTTTAATATTTTCGAAAAAAACTTTTCGGGTTAAAATTTCATCGTTATGAATATTTGAACAAAAAAAATATAAAAATTTTAAAAGCATAAAAACTCAAATTCGCTCTTCAAATTCCTTTCTAGAATATTAATTTATTTTTGAGTGGATAGGGAAAAGAAAATACTGTGTTTTTTATACATCATATAATTTAGAATTTAAATTTTTTTGAAAAATATTATAAAATCACCATTTTGGTTTTTTTTTCCAAATATATAAAAAAAATCGGACTTTATCTATCTACAAAAGACTGTTTTTAATCTTTAAAAAATGTGATTATACTGTAAATGAGCTCAAATTTAAAGAAATAAAATAAAATTATGAGCATTTACCTAATAATAATTTTGATTAAATAAACTAATATAAATGCGGATTCTTTTATAGGAAATATAATTTATGAAGAAAATAAATATTTATTACAATTACCCGAAAAAAATAAAGAAAAATTGTGAAGTATAACAAGATTATATATATTATTCCAAAAAAAAAAATTATCAGTTTTCCGTATAAAAAACCCCATATTATTTTTTTTTAACTTCTCCGAATTATTTTTTCGATTTAAATATTGTTTTCGGTGCCCATTAAATTTAAAAAATTTTAAATTAGCTCCATTGCATTAATTTGATGTAAATATGAATTACTTTTCTTGTTCATTAAGGCTTTTTTCATGAGAAAAAAATATGATTAAATGATTAAAGAATAATAATATTTATACCTTAAATTCCTTTTAAAAAATCTGTTCTGGGGGTTTAAATTTTTCAAATATATAAACTTCAAGAACAATTTAGAGTAAAAAAATTTATTTTTTAAAGCCAAAATATAATTTAAAAAAAAATAGTGAAAAATCATCATCCCTGTTTTAGAGTGGCTATTTAAGAATAAAGTATGAAATTTTTAGAAACATACCCTCTTCATAAAAAAAAAAAGCTGACTTTATATAAGAATAGATATTAAAACTTGAAAAAATAATAAATATATAAATAATCGTTTTTTCCCCAAAATTATTTAAATCAATATTTCTCTAAAAGAATTATAATACTTTAAAATCATTTAAGGACCTAATGGTTTTATTTTTACTAAATTTCCTTCAAAAAATAACTTTTCAGAAATTTATGTTTAATTTAATTTACACTCCCCAAGACTAGTTGAAATAAATTTAAGCATTTTATTAAATATTTTGGCATAACTTAATTATTAAACTTAATTTTGGCTACTTTTTACTTTCAGGCTTTTCTGAAATGAATTTGGTAAGACTTTTTAGATTTTTGAATCCTAAATTTTTTTTGAAAATAAAGTTATTTTTTCTTAATTTGATAGATGAAAAAGTACAATCATCTAAAATATTAAGTTAAATTTGAAAAAAACGAGTGTTAAGGAGCATAGTTCTACTTTTATTGGAAAATTATAGAGTTGATTAAGGTTTTGGTTCTATGATATAATTTTAGTAAAAATGTTCCAATAATCAAATTAATAAACTCATATAATTTCCTAGCTTCATTTATTATTTATTATGCATTTTATCTACTAATTTTAGAAGCTTGTCTTTTTTCTTCGTATTTTTGGAAAATATCCATATTTCGATTAAAATATATAAAACAATATTAACTATTTTTTAGATAAGAACCAAGGTAAATTTAAATAAAAAATAACGAGAATAAATTGGGGTGATTTAAAAAAACAACTCTTTTATATGAATATAATAATTAAAAAATGTAAAAGTATTTATATTAAAGTTGAGAGATATTTTAGTGATTGAATAAATAAATAAATTTTATTTTATTTAAATAGGAGGATACCTCTTCAATTAATTTTAGGATTTGATCTTATAACTTTAAATTCAAATACTATTAATCTTACTATATTATAAGAATACCGGTTTGTGTTATAATTTTTTTTTTTTTTGGAATATTTGTTTTAATTAAGTTTTTTGTGGTCTAAAACCAGAAAAGTGATTATTTCGCTTATTTTTAGAATGTTCAGAAAATTAAAATAAGAAAATTCTTCCAGTGGTTATTATTATCTTGATATAATTTTATTGATTACGATTTATGTCATAAACAAATATTAATAATTTAGTATGAAAATATCAATAAAAATAGAAAATATTCTTTTTTTTCAAAAAAAAATATTAATAAAAAGTTCCAATTGTCATCTAAAACAATATAAAATAAATTTAATTCTCACCATAAATTTTTTTTTATGAGCTACAGTGTTATATAATATATAGTTGAGCTTCCCAATATGATTGAATGGAAAGAATCTTTTGGCTAAATTGTGCCATACTACCTCTTTTATCGATAAACCTATTGAATAAAAATTGCCAAATTTATTGCATATATTTATCATTTATGTATATTTGCTATGTTATTTTTGATACCACTAGTGTTTATCTAATTAATTTTGATTTAATTAAAACAATTTTTTATTTATATAAAATTTTAAAAAGAGACTACAAAAGTTTAAAAAAAAAAAACAAATATAAAGGGGATTTTAACCAAAAAATAAGGTATATAAAAACATAAAGATCTGCTAATAAATCTATAAATGCGATTTTAAAACTATTAACCAGGCGATAAAGCATTATTATATCTATTATTTTATAAGTTTAAAATCAGTGATGATAAAAAAAAAAAATGTGAAATATTTTTGGGAAAATGGCAAACATATTCAATTTTTAAGATCGATAAATATATGGTAGTATATATTTTTTTTAAAGAAAAAATATCGTTCAAGATATTAATTTGGATAAAATTACAAGCATAACCAAAATTTTCAATTTATTTAATTTCTAACTGAATTTCTTAACAGTAATCCTGATGCAAAAATTCTCTCTTTTCTGCATTAAAAAATTTATAAATTGATAAAAATATTCAGGAATAATATCAAAAAAATAAATTTCTGAGAATACAAGAAACGTTGAAATATTAACTTATAATTCGCAGAAAAAATTACTGAATTTAAATATACGAATTTAAAAAACCAATACAGAAAATGACAATTTTCTAAATGAGACGAAAATTAAGACTATTATATGTATATGTATATATATATATGTCTATATTTTATTTTATTTTTTGCAAAAGATAAAGGATTAATAGCACAAAGACGGAATATTTTTTGGCGAAACGTTTTATTTTTTAAATAATATGGATAAGTGAGTTAAAGTTTAAAGATAATTCAAATTAAAAAAAAATTACGATATTTATATTTGCATTTAATCCAGAATAATCAAAGGAAACGATTTAAAAAAACTCTTTTGAAAAAGGGTTTATTGGTCCGCCAAATAAAGGTTCAATTAACGAAAATCGGGGGATGGGAGGGGTTTATTAATGAAGTTTCAAAAAATATAGATAGTTTTGAGGGGGATGAGAAAGGGGATGTTTCACGGAATGAATACTCCATTTCGTTTTCTCAAAGAAAAAGTTTAATTAAGGGAATCCATAGCGGCGTCCTTTGGGAGAAGAGAAGGAAAGAGATTAATTATAAAAAGTGTATTTTGCACAACAATAGAAACCAACAAAGTCAAAGAAACCTACTTAGTTAGGATAAAGCAGAAACCTCTTTCTAATATGCAACACACCATAATAGAAACTTCTGGTTATAAATTTCTATTATTATACATATCGTTATTGGTAAATGTAATCAACATAAAGTATGTGACTAAATGTTTGCTTTTATTCTGGAATTTTTATTGGTGAGATAATATAGTTTATCTAATCGATGAAATGAACAACCTTTTTAAGGTACAATAAATATTTACGTAGATGGTGGGGAGAGGGGAGAGGGGTGGGGGTTGTGATGAATTCAAACGCATATATAAATGATTTCCTCCTTTGTGCTGTGGGAAAATAAACACTAGCAGCAGCAATTGGATATAAATAATAGCAGTGTATCATCCCAATAGTCTTACACTTGATTGGAATAAATTAAATTCCGGGACTCAAGAATCAGAAAATTAATGCAAAAACACTATAGTTTAGAAACAAATCACGGCCAACTCCATACTCTAGGCAAAATACATTTAGGCGTTCTGAATGAATCGACACAATTTAAGGAAATGCACTTGTCGAGAGGTCGAGTAGCAAAGGTTTAAGTCATTTGAATTGATTTACAAACTAAAAATAACACTACATATATCTGCATAACAACTTTACAAATTAGTCCCCACTGAACATAAAAGAGGCAATCGGATTACTTTTTCTATTTATTTATTTATGTAAAAAGGAGGGAATAATTAAGGGGTTCTTATATAAGTAGGCCGCACTTTTCTGGATTAAGAGGTGATAGAAGGGCCCATTTTTTAGCTATACAAGGAATTTTATAAAGATGACATGTTTAAATTCGAATATATAAAAAATATCGATAACGGCTAAAGAAAAGAAAAGAAAAGAAAATGAATACTAAATTATGCGTAAATGAAAAAAATGAATTTTTTTTGCCATTTTGGAATCTCTTGTCGATTGCCTGAAGGAGGGGTTTCGAGAAATGGGCAAAGAATTCTTATCTCGAAGTTTAATCTTTGTATTAATTTATTCTTCTCTGAAAAAAAGGGGGGGCGAGGAGGGTAGGTTTGTGGGCATGGGAGAGTGTTTCAAAAGATGGCGAATCAAGTTAACAAAGTATCTTTGGATACAGCTAATGCATTTTGAGGGATTGGCAATTGGTGGATAGGTCAAGTATACACTTGACCTGTTTTGGGATAAACCGCTTGAATGCATTGTATTATTACTAGAAAAGATCAATATAACAGATGGAGAATTAATTAAATGGGATAATTGAGCCAAAAATTATATTGCGCAATTAGGATTCAGACACGTGTTTTCATTCTTGTTCGCTGATTTGTCTTGGTAAAAATATAGGGTCTATTGGCTAATGGATATTAAAATACCAGAAATAGTAATATTGACTTTATACTCACCGACCAATCAATTATGTTTAAAAGCAGGAAATTCAAAACTGTGTTTTATTTTTTGCAGTTGCAGGCCCCATAAAAGCAAACGCAAATAGTGCTTTTTTTGTTATTTGATGCAGAGAGGTTGGAGCCATAAGTGCGAGGAGGATTAAACAGATGGGAATTTTCAATCGTCCAGAAATTATGGCAAATGATTACAGAGAAAGAAAGGGATATGGCTAGGAAGAAACCACGATGGTAATTCCAAGTATATGATTCATTTCGGCGATAAAATTTTCCTTTGATCTTTCATTGCACAGTAATGCCAAAAGGAGAGCAGGGCCCATATCCAATCCATTCAGATCGTGTATAGTATTTTTTTTTTAACGGGATTTTGGATTTTGTTTTGTAAATATTTGCCTGCCCTTACAATTGTTCTGTTCTACTGTCTCCGAGTGCAGTTGGCAAGTCCCCAGTAATTTACGTGGAGAGCCGATGCAGAAAAAAAGACCAATACACTAAATTCCCATTTTGGATTTGCCTTTTTGTATTTTAATCCACCATTAAAACTAAAATGGGGAGAATATTAAAAAAAAAAGGATGAGTCGAGGCATATTTTTTCTCCGATTACTCGCGAGTACTTGTCCAGGTTCCGATGTATTATTCTTGACAGCAACCCATACGTATCTCCAGTATGGGTCTATTGACTGCATAGATACCGCCTGAATCTATTGGACTGTAGCTATTCGGTGGAGCAAGTAGTAGATGGCTATAGATTCTAAGATGCACTCGTCTCCCCTCCCAGGAATAGCGACCTCGGTTGGTTCTTTAGTCTCTGATGAATCACTCATCTACTTTTTGCAACGAATGCGCTATTGCTAATAATGAGCTAAGAAAATACTATTCTGGCATAATCCCTCCATCCGCTAATTGGAAGGCTAAGAGGATTCAGCAACTTGAAGTCATGTCACTATTTGACTCCCTGCATGAAACCATTGTTTTTTTTTCTCCTTATTGACTCCATCTAATTGAAATCCCTTTTTTTTACTTAACTAATAAGGTTCGGTTTTCGAAACTTGACTCGTTTGTTTATCTACGGCCCAAATTCGCTGCAACTCCACCTGCCTTTTTTCTCCTAACCCGCTGGCAAGAAAATGAAATGAAATAAAAAATGAAACTCCAGACATTTTTTCGATTTTGGTCCAAAACGCCCGTATGTTCTAGCCGCCAAATTTCTGTCTCCAGTAGGGGTTTTGACTCCTACACCTTTCTGTTTTTTTCTTTCTAAAGAATATGTTTTCGTTAGCATCTGTTTCCTTATAAATATCCGGCACCCCATCTCCTTCATCCATCCAAAATCTGCTTTCTCTTTTCTTTTATCGTTCATGAGGATTTCCCATATCTTATCTATATAAATCTCTCGGATTTTCGCCCATTTTTTTTGGAGAAAAAAAATCTCCATATTCAGTCCTTTTCGCCCATTTTACTCAGCTTTTTATTTCTCGGTATCCTTCTGTTCCTCTTACTGTCTTTAAAAACAGACTGGAATATTTGCACTCAGACCCCACTGGTTGTCCATAGATTGTTCGGACTTTTCAAGAACCCCAATTCTTTATTGTTTCGCTGGCTGTATTGACTTTTTTACTAAAAGAAAAAAATACCGACCTTTGAAAAAAAAAACTAGACTACATTCTACATTTTTTGTTAAATATACACACATCGCCTTTACCTTTCTCACATATCTCAAAATTAAAATAATTAAAATATGATTACTGTTGCTGAATTTCCTGCTTCAAACGAGTTATCTCCTTTATCTACTCAGGAGCCCACAATAGATGCCGATAAAAACCAGCTCAATGACGTCAAAGTTGTTTCAGATAAAGAACTCGTTGTTGTCGTCAAGCCTAGTACGTTCGAGCCCGAACTGCACTATTACCCCCGCGTCCTCAATTCCATAATCCATCCGCTGGTCTTCTCCTTTTTTAGTCTTGGAAACGATCGCATTATTCAGAGGTTCCATCATCTGAATCCACAAGTCGATAGGAAGAAACTGCACCAAATCCTAGACTACTCCCCAAAATACTTTAAATGGGCCGGTTCTGACCTGTTCAATGTCACTACCCAGTCTGGAAAGAAGCAAATGATCGTTATAGAGACAAATTCATGCCCTTCCGGCCAGAAATCCATGCCTTTGCTCGATGAAAACCAGGTATCCGGCGGTTACAGAAAGGTCTTGGCTAGCTCCCTTGGTGATATCGTCGATTCTCAGCTACATGGTTCTTCTGGAAAACTCGCTGTTATATATGACAAGAATGCCATGGAAGTCACTGGCTACGCTGCTGCTCTCGCTGACCTGGCCAAAGAGGACGTTTTCCTTGTTCCCTATTACAACGAAGGCCCAAACAGCCACATCAAATGGGTCCCCAGTGAAGATCAATCCAGTGGTGATACTTTATACATTCGCGACGAGCTAAACAACTGGCATGAAATCAGAGCTTGTTTCAGGTACGTCACCCAAAAACCTTGGAACCGTATCCCTATAAAAAGCAAGACCAAAATCCTTAACCCAATCGTTTCATGTCTCGCTGGAGGCCGCAACAAAATGATGGCCTCTGTCGCATACGAAATGTACAATCTCGAGTTGCGCGGATCTGGTCTATCCATCCGCGTCCCCGAAACAATCAATAACGTCGCCAAGAGCGAAATTCCTCTCTGGCTCAAGTCTATGGGGCACCATGGCGTTCTCAAAGTTCCTTACAGCAACGCAGGTCAGGGCGTGTACACCATCACTAGTGATACTCAACTCACCGAGTTTATGAACACTAACCACCACTACGACAAATTCATCGTTCAAAGTCTTGTCGGTAATTCCGAATGGTCTAGCCGCGCCAAGGGCGAATCGTATTACCATGTTGGCACCGTTCCCAACGCTAAGGGAGAAACTTACGTTAGCGATCTCAGAATGATGGTCTGTGGCAACGAGTCCGGCTTTTCCCCGGTGTGCATGTATGCCCGCCGGGCTCGTAAACCTCTCGTCTCCGTTCTCGATGATTACTCTGCAAAGAACTCATGGGAAATGCTCGGCACTAACCTTTCTGTCAAACACGCTGATGGTTCCTGGTCCACCGAATCCTCTCGCCTCGCACTCATGGACCACAAGGATTTTAACAAACTTGGGCTCGGAATAGACGATCTCATCGACTGCTACATCCAAACAGTCCTTTCCACTATCGCCATTGACAAGATGTGTAAGAAGCTCGTCAACCCCGACAATTCCTTCAATTTTGAGCTCTTTGCCGATCTCAATCCCGACGAAAGTCTCCTCGACGAAATTTGCAAATAATTTTGTTTTCCAATTCATATATTTTTACATCTTTAATTTTTATTTCCTATGCCTGTACAAAACTTAACCAAAACCTACCTATCTTTCCATAAACATTATTTATTTATTTTTTGCATCATTTGACCCGATTGTTGAAAGATGGATGTTTTAACATATATATATATGTTAATTCCAATAAAACCTTTAATCTTTTATAACCCGAATGTTTTACTGTCATTTTTTATCATATCTAAATGCTACATTCCTCAAACGAATATGGCACTTGATATATTGGGCATATCATTGTTACCTTCATTTATTGAATAGAAAAAAATTAACTATTGGCCTACTCGACTGACAGTGCCAGATGGATAAAAAAACTTAATGTTCAAAATTCAAAAGGCGAAACAACCATCACCATGGTCGACAGGAAAAATAAAAACAACCGGTCTAAACTCATTGCATTAAATCAAAAAACTGATTGGTCGAACACATGGGAAATGACTGTGAATGCATCCAAGTGCGGTGCAATGAATGTCGCTGGTCCCCAATCATCCGATCTGACACTACAAGGTCAAAAAATCCCTAAAACTGATCAGTACACATATTTGGGCTGTATAATGAACTATAAATGGGGCGTGTCTGGGACCATCAAAAACAACAAATTAAAGGCCAGCTAGGCTTTCTACGCTGCATATAGCTTCTTGAAACGTAGCGACGTACCTGTTTGCCTAAAAATAAAATTTATAAATTCATTCTAATGCCTATTGGCTGTTACGGAGGCGAGACCTTTGGGATGAGTGAAGCCAGAGTCAAGCCGATTCAGGCTGAAATCGACAAAGCGATCAGACTGGTTGCTAATTTTGGTAAGTCTGCCGCCATGGAGCGGGTCCGAGCCGAGCTGGGGATAAAATCTGTCTTCCTAAAAACCAGCACTGCTCGAGAGCGAGCATATCACAAATTTCCAACTTTGAAAACTTGGATAGCCAACCTAATTAAGTCGCCCATCAAGGCCAGAATGGCGACCCGGGTGACCGGCAGTGCAAGATGGATAAAAAAA
>LSSL01000665.1:33789-43996 GCA_001953115.1 Smittium mucronatum | reverse complement strand
CTTCTTCCAAGTCACTTAAATACTCACTTTTATATATTTGTAACGTTCTCTCAATTTTTTTGGTATTTTTAAAGAATTTTATATTTAAAAAAAAACAAAATAATTAATCAAATTTTATTATCATTATTTTTTATAATTAATAAAGTTTTGTAAATTGTTACAATACTTATCAAAATTTTTAATGAAGGCCCAAAATTTTATTTTAAAAAAATCAAATTAAAAAAAATCTTTAATTTGGAATGCCACTAAAAATGAAATTATATTGAAAATTAATAGAAAATAAAAATATCATAATCCGAAATTTGTTTTTATTAATTAAATATTGAATATAAAAAATATATATTAACCAGAAAACTTATTTAAATTTTAAATTAAAAAATTTTCAAGAATTAGTAAATATAAATATATATTCTACTTATCACAATTATTAATATTTATTATTTATTTTTAGAATATTGGATTCTAACTATTAATTTATGGACATTTTTTAATCATATTGACATCTATAAATTGATAATTTTAACCAGGAAAATTTTAATTTAATATTAATATATATATATATATTTAATTTAAACCAAAATTATAGTGAATTTATAAAAGCATGAATCAGCAAATATATAGAATTGATTGACTTATTTTTTCAGATCTAAAATTTTGTCCTAGGAACAAAAAAAGGATTTTTTAAATTGGTTTCACTGTTTTGGAGGTTGCTATAAAATAATAAGTAAATAAAGCCCAAATTTTTTACGAATAAATAATTATTAATTTGAGAAATAATATTAAATCAGACTGCAGTATTAGAAAACTAAAAAATATAAAATTACAGAAAAATAAATTAGGTTATGATTTAACTTAACAGAATTTTAAAATAATATTTAATATGCTTTTATAATATAAATGTTATAAATTAGATATATTTTTAAATTTTTATTAGGTTTTAATCCGAATTATGATTTATATTAAATAATTTTGAATGACTTTTAAAATTTTGACTTTCTTAAAGGGTAGAAAAAAAGCTTCATACTAATTCATAATTTTGAAAAATGATATGATATATTTATTCCTTTTTTTTTTTGCAAGTTATTAGTAAGGAGAAATCTTTTTTTATAGTATTTTTTTCATTAATATAACGATCAAATATACATTTTAGGAGTTTTGAATCAAAATTGATGGGTTGAAATGGTCTAAAAATATATAAATACCACATAATTTGTGTTTTATTTCTCCACCAATAAATATTTTCTCAAAAATATATATTTTAGTTAAGTTAGGGGAAGCTTGAAAAAATAAAGAATTTAGAACTTTTATTCGAATAGTTTTTTGATTAATATTTCAAGAATGATTTAGGAGATATATTTCCAATATTTTATCAGAAAAAAACATTGTAATCATCTAATTTTTCATTTTTTTTGGAAAGGTTAAACTTGTACGAAAAAATTTAAATTATTGAAGGCATTCTAAAAATCTTTAATAGACGTTTTCGAAATAAAATTATATATCTTATCTATTAAAACCCTTCCAAAAATTAGCTATCTAAATCAAGAAAAATTACGTTTTAAAAAAAATATTGGTATCATTATAACCCTTTTTTTTAACAGCTAATTTTTCATAAGTACTAAATACTAGTTAAAAATATATGAAAATATATTAGTAAAAATAATAATAAATAAATCTCAATTAATAAGTTTCATCCCACTCCCAGCAGCTCTCTTGTAATACCAATTTCCACTAATAGTCAATATAAATTCTAAATTCCAATAAAAAAACCCCCGAAAAAAAACCCCTCTTCATATTTTTTTGAATTATAATACATAATGGTATAAAGTTGTTTAAAAGTAACAAATTTAAGGATTATATTAGAGACTTAGAAAATATAAATACCTACTAAATAATTTTACCACTATAAAATATAAAAATAGAAACTTGATAAAAAGGAATATAATCTAGAGAATTTCCATTTTAAAAAAATTTAAATTTATATATTAATATTTTTTCCTGATTTAAAAAAAAGGAACAAGAATTTGACCAAAAGATTAGTAAAATATGTTCCTATTTAGTATTAATATTGAATTAAAAATGGTCAAAATTTTTTTATTTTTTTATTTAGGAATATGGTCTAAATAGATTTAAACGATTTTATCTGGTTGTTTTTTAAATATTTGAACCTCAATTTAATAAAATTTTATTATCCATTTTTAAGTATCCATTACAATATCATTAATTTAAAAAATATAGATATATAAAAAAATATGTGTATTATTATATATGGATATCTTTTATTTTATTTTTTTTGTTAAAATGATGATATTATTATATTTAAAAAATGTATATTTCTTTTTAAATTACAACTTTGTCATTAAATATACTAAATATTATTTATTAACTTAATTTAGGTTTGTTTCTCTATCAATTGAAGAGTTTAATCAGTGGAAATTGAAATATTAAATGAAAATTTTCTAGTATGAGCAAAATTGTATAGATTTTAGTATATTTAAAGCTTTTTTAAAATCTATATTTATAAACCATAATATATTAGAGTATTTTTTGAAAAACTATATATTCCAAAAATCAAACTAGAATATTTCGGGAATTTGATATTTAGAGATAAAAAATGGATTTAGATTTAATTAAATTTTGATATTTAGTTTAAACAGAGCTTTCAAAAGTAAAGAAAAAATAAAAGAACAAAGTTTTATTTTGAAAAATATTTGTAAAAAATCATATAAAATATTTAAAATTTTCTAATTTATAAATCACTTTCTATAATATATTAAAATAAATAAAACAACTAACAAAAATATGGTTTGTTTTGAATAGTTTTAACAACTAATAATAGTATTATTTCAAAAATTTGCATCCAATTAAAATTTTTTCTTGATTTTAAATACTTCAAATTTGATAGCAATTATTTTTTTATTTTCATTTTTCATACTCAAAAATTTACATTAGTTATTTATGAGATTCTTATTTTAAAAATTCCATAATTTTATGACATCATTTTTTATACTTATTTTATCTGTAGTCAAGCTAACCGATTTTTAAATAAATCTATAAAAAAATATGTTATTATTTAAACTGGACAGTACTTTTTCAAAAATAGTTAATTAGAAATTCTATAATTCGCATTAAAATGGAATTCTTAATAATTGGTGAAAACCAGAAATTTTCAATGTTTTTTTTTGAAATTTCGATAATATTATTAACAAATAACCATATTAATTTAATAACATTAAAACAACCTTAGAAAAAAAATACATAACTTGTGGGTTATTTTATAAATGATTTTATACCCAGAAAGGCCCTAAATTTTTTTAATTTAACACAATAAACTTAATTTCAAAGAAAATATTTAGCTAACTTTATAAACAATTTATTTTGATATATCGAGTCTTTTTAATGAAAAATATCAATATTATCGGATAAAATAAAGTTAAAAAAATCCAAATTTCGTAAAATAATAAATTAGAATAACCCGTATTGTTTTTTTATAAAATTTCCATAATTTTATTCTTAAGCTTTTAAGTTTGACCTCTATATTATTTTAAATTATTTTTTTAAATTAAAAGGGATTATTGAGACAATTTTAAATTTAAACGTCTTTCTCGACTTTAGTATGATTAAAAATTCTTATTTCTATATATATAAATTATTAATTTTCTTATTAGATTTTTTTATCTTTTTATTATTATTATTTACGTGAGACATTTTTCAAAATGGCTTAATTTTTTTTTGGTATTAAATAGACTCAAGTTATATATTTTTACAATCAATCACGCCAGTCCTAAAAAAAACACCTAAATTTATCTTATAAAGTTTATAAATTACAACTGTAATATAGCTATAATTTATTATAAGCGAATGGTTTTTAATAAAGTGGGATTTTCAATAACATTGATTTTATAGCCTTATATTTTAATCAGTAAAAATTACATTTATTTTTTAAACTTTAAAAAATTTAATAAATTACAAATTTTTATCTAAAAAAACTCGAAAATTCTTTTCTCTTCTCTAAACTGAGAATAATAATTCATAAGTAATATAATAACATAGAAAAAATGAGGATTTAATTAAAAAATAAGCATTCTATTGATATATTAGATTCATATAAAATTTAACTCATATTTAGGATTTTAAATGCAAAGTAAGTACATTTTTATCTATAATTTGAAATTGATTATTTTATTTAGATTTTAATTTTCTAGGTTTCATGAAAAAATATGCGTCATTTAAATTATTTTCTATTATTTTTTGATATTAATTGGCATATTTTTATAAACCAACATCGATTACATTTTTTTTTCTAAAAATCTAGAAAAGATTTAAAATAATAGAAAATCCCAAGAAATCCGGAAAACGATAAATTATCCATTTTCGACAATTTATTTGGGCAATAAAATTCAAAAAATTACAAATAAAGTTTATTTATTAAAATTTATTTTTTTTAGCTTATTAACACAGATCTAAATTCTTTTCCAATTAAAAATTTAAGCACTTAGTTGTTCTCTCAAAATTAGTATATTGTTAAAGTTTTCATAGTTTATCTTTAAAAACATTTAAATGCAATTTTTATATCAAATAAGGGAAATTTTTAGTAGAGAGTAAAATTACGAATGTATTTTTGGATTATTTAATAACTTTTAACTTTAACTTTAAATTTTCATTTATATTTCATATAAAGTCATGACATTGAAACAAATACAAGTGGTTACAGAGATGATATAGCGACAGAGGGGAGTTTACCAGGAATTTTTTTATCTGTGTTTATATTCTTTTTTATTTATTAATAAAATAAATTCTACATAAAAAAAAATATGGACATGAGGTATCTTCAGATTAATAAGCCTACTTTTTTGTTATATCGTTCTTCATTTAAGTGATAATAAATAATTTTTTATATGCTTTTATTTTATTTTAAACTCTTTTTTGTATTTTTTTTTTTGCAAGACTCGCACTAATACTTTTTTTACTTATTAGTATAATTTCACACTATTTTGTACGTTTTGATTTAAGGCCTTTCAAGGATTTATACAATTTTTTTGTAAATCAAGAATGAGAAATCCGTAAAGGCGTCATATATGAATTTTTTTAACACTGATTTGAATTTGAATTTATTTTTGTATATTAAATATACGTGTTGTATTCTTTTTAGAAATAATAGGATTTTTTATGAGTTTTTAAAAGCAGAAGTCTATTTAAATTACTGAAATGAATTTAATTATTCATAAAATTATCATATAAAAAAATTACATTAAGTTTCAATTTTTTGTTTATTTATTAGGATTTTTTGAGAATATTAGTAGCCTTTATATCAAAAAAAGTCTTATTTTAGAAAATCTGAATACAAAATGCAAAATATATTCCATCCTCAATTATAATTTCAGATTTATATTCATTATACCTTTAAATCTTAATTGCATTAAAATTTATATCTTCTGGTTAATTTTGGAATTAAATTCCGCCCAAGAAATTTTCAAAAAATGATTTTATCGATATCACATTTGAATCCCGTTCATTATAAAAAAAACTTTAATATATTAGTTTTTAAAATCGGATGACAATTTTTTTATTAATTCGAAAAAATAATAATCTTTAAATCTTTATTATAAGATAACTTCAATAAAAAATATATCAAAAAAATTAGAAAAAATTTATAGAATACCATTATCCTGACTGCAATAAGCTCCTCTAACAAACTACTGTTTTCGTAATTACTGTATAAGGGTGAAATTTACCAGCTTAAAGACTCCCACTGAAATTACTTCAAGTAGTTGTATGACTGAGGTTACATGAAGTCAAGTATTAAGCTCTTTGTAAACTTTCAATGGTTATTTGAAGATATTGAGCTCCTATTCGGAGCCTAATTCTGACAGTATTAATAAAATTAGGCTTTTAACCAAACATGGGATTAGTCGATATGGCTTTCCCACAAATAGCTGTTAGACGCTAAGATCCGTATGGATTTTTAACGCTTTACTTGTGAATTGGACAATCGTTTAGCCATAATAATCTATGTTTTCTTACTATTTCTAGATTTTCCTCCTCTGGAATCGCTGTCCTGTGAATCTGTGCGGTGTCTCCACCATTGTCAATCTAAAATAATACAACTATGTGTGAATTTTTAGTTTATAGTACTTCAAAAAGCGCACTATTAATTCCCTAATACAAGACAAATGATTTCCTCTTAAGATTATATAATCTTGAATAAGAATTTATACTTGTAAAGTTTTATAATTTAATGTATTTAAAAAAATTCGCTAAAACTCGATAAATTAACAAATTTTTGATTGATTTTTATTTTAACATTAACTGGAATCAAATTAAAAGATAAAATTTTAATTTTCTAGATTATTTTGATATATTTCTAAATGAAACATCCGTCTTTTTTGGTACTATAAGTCTCTCAAAGTATTTATTTGTACTATTTTGATTCAAATTATTTGTTTCATCTAGTTATATTTTGAAAATAAATATTTTTAAAAAAAGATATTCGATAAAAATTTTTTCATCTAATTGCTAATAAAATTTTACAAATATTCTCTGATTAAGTTTTTAGAGCTTTGATAAGTGCAAATGTAATAATTTATTTTAGAAATCGAGGATATAAACTTTTAAATGGTATTAATAAAATTTAAGATATTATTTTTGCGAAAATTTATACTAATACCACTCCCAACCCTTTTTTTAAAAGCTAATAATACTAGGAGAATAATCCACTATTCTTGTAGATATTCTGTTATCACTCAATATTTTTTAAAAAAATTTAAATCTAATTTTTGGGAAACCATTCTAAAATATTTCATCTTTTAATTATGAGATAAAAATATGGTTACTCATGCACCGATAAACATGATGTCATATTAATAAAATAAAATAAAATATCTAACATAATTAATTTTAATATGCATCTAAATTTGTTTTATTATCAATAAAACTATATATATTTATATATTTTTAAAAAAATTATAATAAATAGCTATAGCTAATTTTAAATCGCAAAATTAGCTCCTTTGCCAATTTGGAATTACTGCTTATTTCGCACAAAGTTTTTTTCGTTTAATTTTTTTTTTTGGGTTTCCGGCTTTTTTCTTGATAAAAATGATTTTTAATTGCATATTATTTTATATACAGTTTTATAAAAATAAATTGATGAGAAATTTTTCAATTTTCAAAGTTTTTTCTATCTTTTAATACATTTTCACATTTAATTTTCATAAAATATTTTTTTTTCGTAAGTTATGTTGTATTATGACAATGGGGGGTATTTTTTTATATATTACCATCAAAATATTACTTCAAGATTTTAATTAACAAAGAATAATATGAATTTATTTTAGTTTATGGATTCTTTACATAGAAATCTTTTAATTGAAGAAATTGGTTTTTTGGCATTCCACTTTTTTTTTTAATTCTCAATTATCCTCAAAAAAACCACTCAAAACAATTATCCACTTTTATACAATAAAACAAGCTCAAATTTAGAAAAAGGTGTATAATTATCCAAAATTTTATTGTAAAACTGTTTATATTTCAAAATAATTTCCAAAAAATGTTTTTTTTAAATCATATACAAGCTGAAGAAAAAGATAAAATTTGATTATTTTTTTAAAATAGTGAAAATAATTCAGAAATTAATTAAAATTTTTTCAGATAAAAAAATAAAAAAAACTAACATATCAAAATAGAATAATTTTTTTCGATTTTTTTCGCAAATATTCGGTAATAAACTGTTGCTGATAAAAAAATCGTGAATTTATTTTTCATAATTTGCTGGATTTTTCAGGTAATATTTATTATTTAATGTTTTTTTTCTGGATAAAAATAATCGAGTAAAATTTATAAATTTCGAATATGCGATTTTTATGCTCTGAATGAATTAAACCAATTTTTTTAATAATATCATCACAACAAAGACCCAAAAAAGCTCTAATTTAGTTTTCTTTGCTAAAAAATTAGCTTAATTTTTACAATTTTTTCTAGTATTTAGAGATATTATTGGGTAAAAAAATTATTATTATTATATCAACTGCTAAAATTTCTATGAGATTTTCTGGATAATTGAAATAAATTTAAAAATAAAATATTTTGATATCAAATATTTTTATTTGGGTTATTATTAAGTTAAAAAACTTTTTTAATATATATATTAGAAATAAAATTGTGGTGGGGCTCATAGTTTATATGTTAGTATTTTGACATTTTGAACATATGAGATCATGAATAATTATTAATGGGATTTAGTTTTAGTAGATCTAATATAGGAATAAGAATTATTTTTTTTGAATTTTATAGATTTTATATAATTAGTTACGATTTATTGAGCTTATTTTCTAGAAGAGATTCTATTTCAAGATAAAACTGTGGATATAATTGATCAAATTGAGTGTGAAATATTTTTATTGAAATGATTGATAAAAATTGGCTTGAATTTGAAAATATTTGAGTCTAAATATGATAATATTTTTTATTTTATATACATAAAAATAAAAACTTTAATAAAAACAAATAAAATTTAAAAAACAGTTTGATTTACAAAAGGTATTATCGTGTCAAAGCTTCTTGACCTTATTTCATTAAATTTGGTAGAATTTTAAAGTAATATAGGTTATTATATTAATTTTTTATAAATTTAGAATGTATTGAAACTTTAATAACCAATAAATAATTTTAAATAGTACTTTTATATTGATATAAATCAATATAAAAATACACACATTTATCAATAATATATATATACATAATCCTATAAATTTATAAATTAAAACAAAAAAAATAAATTAATTTTTATCTTAAAATATATAGTACCTCCTATGTATATACCCAAAAATATTATCTTTTTAAATTCTGAAAATAAATCAATACTAAAAAAAATAAATAGAAGATATATTGAATTTCCAAATTGAATTTGAATAATGCAAATGATAAATAAGATTTTTTTCAATCTTAAAATTCAAATAAAATTGAATGTTTAAAAATTTACATTATATTTTTTGATTATAAATATAGCATCAATGAAAATTTATTGAAATTTCGGTTTAAAATAGTTGATTTTGATTCTCTTTCAATATGATTGATCATATAATAAAAAATTATTTGGATGAAAAGCAATGAAAGAATTTGCTTTAATAAAATTAAAATTTCATTTTCACCCTTAAGTCCTAAAAAAATTGATATTAAATCTATTTAATAATATTTTATTACTTCAAGTTTCATCTAAAGATTAAAGACTAAAAAAATTTTCTTTCGCATTATTATTATACACATATATAACTTTAATTATCATGTTCAAATTTATGATCATAAGTTCCAGAAAAATGTATTTATTTTAAATAAAATGATGATTTTAAATTTGATTTTATCGATTGTATATTTTTGAATTTATTTCTTTTTTCCATATTATGATATTCAAGACTAATTATTATTTTTAGTGTAAAGGTATCTAATAGTTGAATTTAATTTAAATCACACATTTTATATTAAATTTTAAAGAAGTCTTTTTTTTTTTACCTTTTTTTTTATTATCATAAATTACTAAGTGTTAATTTTAATTTTACCCAACTCTTTTTTTGACACATATATAATAAAATTTATAAAAAATAAAGAACTTAAAATATATTAGTAGCCTTTTTAATTAACCGTTTTTAATAATTTAAAAAAATTAAATTAAATCTCTATTGAAAAGTTGAGTTTTTTTTTTGTATCACGGAATTTTATTGTAAGATAATGTCATTAAAAACTATACTAAAAAAATTTGAAAAAAAGAAAAAGAAGTATAGAAAATACTATTATCCTAACTACAATAAGCTCCTCTGCCGGACTACCGGCTGCGTACCTACGGGAAAAGGGTTCAATCTACCAACCGAAAGACCCCACCTGGCATTGCTTCAAGTAGGCTGGATGACTGAGGTTACGTGCAGTCATTAATTAAGCTCTTTGTCAATGAACAACAGTTAATTGAAGCTATTGAGCTCCTATTCAGAGCCTACTTTTAACAGGATTAATAAAATTAGGCTCCTACCCAAACGTGGGATTGATCGACATGGCTTTTCTACAAATAGCTGTTAGACGCTGAGATCCGTCTGACTGTCGAACGATGGACTTGTGCACTAGAATATGTCTCAGCTGTGCTAAACGATCGGTTCCTCCTGTTTCGAAATGATCCTCCTCTGGAATCGCTATCCTCCGAATTGCTGTGCGCTATCTCCACTAC